>LGRX02001854.1:0-19111 GCA_001247695.2 Cymbomonas tetramitiformis | reverse complement strand
GACATAGCATCTGAATCGAGAATGACGAATCGGAATTAGAAATGAGATCGGATCGGGAATTGAACGTTGAGCCGAAGTGTGACATCGGCTGCCGAGTGGTTGACCCTGCAACCTGAGTGACGAGTGAATAAGTGGAGCACTTGAGAAGTGTTTAGTCTTCAGAACTCGGAACCGAATTATCGTTTGTACCTCAATCTGGCCCTGATCCAGTATATTATAAAATCCGAATTGTGCACCTTTGCACGTTCAATCAAAAACATATTTCCGAGCATCTGTCGTAGTGCCCCAGGCACAATTGGTATCAATAAGCGTTATCTGAACACCTCCGCGCGTTCAGCCACGGCCACACCGTAACTTCCGTTATACTGAGGGGGGAGAACCGTACTTTTGGGAAACTTTGCGCAACTTTTACGTCAGAAATACCATTTTTTTTCAAAGAAGGAACCCGTATACTGCTCCCAAAAGTCACCAGACATCAGCATAACGTCCGTAGCGTTAACACTGGGGGCCCAACCAGGCTCTCGTTGGTCAAGATTGGTTTTCCGATCTTAAGTTCCAAGTCTGCCCCAGGCTACAAACAACCGTCAGGGATCACCCTAAAGGGTTTCCCCGGTTTATAGTAGCCAGAAAAACCTCATAGCCCACCTCCCAGAGCCTTAAAAAGGCGAAAAACAGCCAAAAATAGCCGTTTTAGGCCGTTTCCAGCCCACCCCAAAACCTCTCCCAGCAGCCCCCACCACCAAAAACCCCTTCCTCAGACCCCATAGAACAGCCTAGAACCCCCCAGTACCGCCCTCACGGCCATCAGAAATGGGGAAAGCTCCTCCAAACAGCCCTTTCAGCAGCCTCTGGACAGCTTTCCTAGCACCTTCTGGTACCTCTCAGCAGCACCTTGACTGGGGTAGTTTGGGTCATACGGAGCAGCATCTACCTTCTGGAGCCCTACTGAGCCCCTGGGTTGGACCTGACACGCCTCCTTTCGCAGTTGCTTGACCTCTGCCCGCGCACGTTAGCACTCAAAAATCGTGTCGCGGAGCCCTGGCGAAATTTTGAACTCGCTGGTGCATGTCAGTTCCCCCACACAAATACATGAAACAGTGGTGGAAGCAGGGTCCACTGAAGTGGCTACACTATCCAGACCCCACCTTCCCACCAGCAGGAGCTTTCTGTAGGAGTCTCCACTCTTGCTCTTCTCTTATTTACGGTTTCGGACTTATACTATTCTACACTTATTAAACGACCGCACGAGGTATGATTACGCTTGGTCAACTTGCGACTTCCGGGTACGGTCGCCCCTTCTGACGGCCGTGATGACTGCCTTCCTTACCTCCCGGAGGTCCACTCCCCGGCGCACTATCTCTCCCGGTCTTCCGGCGTTGATGGCAAAGACGGAGAACCTACACCTCTCGAGGGAGTTGTGGGGGTCCTCGCGCTTTTGATGCATCAACCTCATAGACTCGGAGACTGCCTGCTGGTGGATCTCCAGGCGATAAACGCCGTCCTCGGAGAGCCCATGGTCATCAAGCTGGAACCACATTATCCCTGACAGCAGGTGGCCCTTCCCCAGGCGCTTTAGGCCTCGCCGGATGTCTTTCCACAAAGACTCCTGGTCGGAATCCGAGCAAGATCTGACACCGGATGAGGTTTCTGCCTTCCTTGCTGGGCGGCGGGCACTCGTCCCCTGGGACGAGTCCGAGCTGACTGGGGTCGTCCTGGGGAGTCGGCGCCACTCGTGGAGACACCTTTTGACCATCTGAGGCAGCCGGTGTCTTCGGGCTCCAACCCACCAGGTGCTCCTCTCCTTGGAGAGCGTCGTCTGCTGGTGCCATGCCATGAAGACGGCTCCAGCTTGACGTCTGCCCCTGCGCCACAGACCCTGTGTCTGGATGACATGCTGGCGCCATGCTGCGAAAGCAGACTCGACTCGGCGCCAACTGCCTCTGACGAACAGGCCCTGAAGTTGGGCGACCTGCTGGGTGACGTCATTCCACGCTTGGAATGCCAGACGCTGGATCTCGCGCTGATGCGCTGACCGGTCCGTTCTGGCCTTCCACGCGACCCAAGCAAGCCGCGCAGTTGCGTGCTGACGAGCTGGCAGGGCGACTCGACGCGCTGAGTCCAGCGTCCAGGTGCTCCATTGCCGGATGGCCAATGCGAGCATGGCTTGACGTTTCGCTCCTTGCCAAGCCGGATTGGGCCGGACGCGAGACTCGTGCCCCAGTGACTGGACGACGTCCAGCCGCTCTGGGCGCTGGACATCCTCAGACCCCTCTTCTGCAGGTGAGCTCCAGTCACCGGCTCGGTAAACCTCAAAGCGCCCTGGAGCCCTGATGAGGTTTCCTTGCTCGCCCCCCACGAGGGGAGGGAGGGAAGACGCTGCCGGTCCCGACGTCGGTTCCTGACGGACGAACTTGTCGCTCGCACTCCTGCTGGACGCAGGGAGTGGAGAGAAGGGAGCTGCTGAGGGGTTCAACCCCTTAGCAGAGAGGTCCGAGTCCGACTCGGAGCTGGTGCCTGCCGCCGGCGCCGGAGCTTCGGGCGACGCGCGCTTCCAGCGCGCCGGCTGCCGTAGCGCCGAGCCCAAAGCGAGCTCGGACACCGGCTCAGACCCACTGACTCCCGCTGGTGAGGGGGTTTTTGGTGGTGAGGCCTTGGGGGGCCCACCAGACAACCCTGGAGGGGCTCTCAGGGGGGTGCGCGCCGGTGTAGCCCCGAGGGCCTCACCGCCGTATTGGCGTGCAAGCGCACGCCGCACTCCTCCCCCCCTCTCACGGGAGCGCCAATCCCGGCCGTCCGATCTGCCAGCCGCACCCCAGAACTCCGAAGAGCTCGGGCCGGCCGACAGACCCGCAGCGTGAGACCCCGACCGACCGGACCCCACGGCTGAGCCGGGGGCGGCGCCGGCCCGACCCCCTCCACGACGGCCCGACCGACTGACTTCTCCATCCGAATACATTGAAGTGATATGCGTGCTACGCGTGAGATCCAACTAGCTAAATTGAATTAACCAACCGAAAAGCGGTCGGTGTGGCAACTAGCACCCGATCCCAGGAATTTGCCACTTGTGCGCGGGCACAAGCGGTCACACCGGCCGAAGCGCGGAGATTCCCGAATAGGGGGGACTAGAAGGCCCAATTAAAGGTAGGCGAAATCTCGAACCAACCCCGAATTTCAGCAAAGGCCACGCAAAATTTGAAAAAATTGCGCAGCGCTTCCGCCGCGAAGGGTCGGATTTGCCGAAAAACGGAGCCGATTTGGATTTCCCGCACCTGCGAGTCCAAAATTACGGATATGCGATATGCGCGTGCTATGCGTGCTAGGACTAAGGCAACGCTCGCACCTTAAAAGATCGTCGTTGGGCTAGATTTCTCCACACCAACGCGGCTCCAAGCGACCTGGAGCCCTCACACCCACACACCGCCGCGCAACAAGAACGAAAGCACAGGCATTCTCGATTTCGTAGTGCTATGAATTCGCTAGCTAGCCGCGCGAAGCAAGGCGGGTATGATCAGAATTTGCGCTAACAAGACAGGGAAGCAACGTGAAAACACGAACTAATTACCATTTTGTAGGAGTCTCCACTCTTGCTCTTCTCTTATTTACGGTTTCGGACTTATACTATTCTACACTTATTAAACGACCGCACGAGGTATGATTACGCTTGGTCAACTACAAGACTTCGGTTTCGTAAATCTTAATAGTTATGTTTTTGCTTTCAAGTGTATGCTTTCAATACACAATATACAGCGGTTACGGCTCTTACTTTTTATGTTACAATTCTCAGTTCAGTTCTCATCCCCGAAACGGGTTACACTTGGAGTTCTTATACATTCAGGAACTCTTTCCATAACTCAACTGTACTGAGTACTCCGTACAACAGGCTAGGCACCTCATATCAACATCATTCTGATCGGTCCTACTGTACTCCGTACTGAGTACTCTTGCGTTTTGTACTTAGCCGTTTTTCTTGCTCTTGTGCTTGCCTCCTAGCACACTTTCGACGACCATCCAGAAGGTCCTCTTCCTCCCTCGCCCCCCACCTGCTGACGACGAAGAGGAGGACAGCAACTGAGCGCCTGGACACCGTCACTCTGGCTATCCCACCAGCGCGCCACGACTACGAGTGGCACGGGCAAGGGAACTACCACTTCCACTACCCGTTCGATCAAGATCTAGCAGCCTTTCCCGCGCTCCCTGGTGCATTCCCAATACACGTGATCGATGGCGTTCCTCCATCTCCACCCGGAAGCCCCGCTCCTTCTCCTCCTCCTTCGCCCCCAGAAAGCGACATCGAAGAGGAAATAAAAGGCGGGCAGACTCTACCCTCTGCTCACCTGTGGCTTTTGCCACACCCAGCTCTCGATTTAATCAGCTCAACAGTATCATGTCGCAGTACACATCAGAGCCGCTTTCCAGCATGGGAGTCAGTGCAGAACCACTACGCCCACCATTATTTTCACCCCTCTCCTTTCCGTCCCCTGCCGCATACGCTTCCACTTTCCCCTTCCCTCTCCCGGGCACTACCATGCCATATACCGTTATACCACGCCCATATACCCTGCCCGATGGCACCCCTGCGCAAGCTGTGTGGAATGGCTCCAGCTGGGTACTCCCTCAAACAGCACCCATCGCTGGGGGAGTGTCCCCAGTACCATTTACATTGGGGACTCATCACCCCGTGGGTTCGTACCCCACGCCATATCAACAGCATCTGCAACAGCAGCAGCAGTGGCTGGCGTACCAGCAACAGTGGCCACAGCAGCAACAGCAGCTGGAACCAATGCAGCAGCAGCTACATCAGCAGCAGTTCCAGCAACAGCAGTTCCAGCAACAGCAGTTACAGCAGCAGCAACAGCAGCAGCAGCAGCAGCAGCCACAGTTGCAACAGCTGGTACCCACTTCAACGCTGTACGACCCTGCGGCGGATCCCTCACTGCAGCCGCCCTTCATCAGCATTGGCGCCGCGATTCTCCCGGACCCCCTGCAAGCACCCCCTGATGGCGGATTCCGACAGGGCGCTCCGGGCGGGGCCTCACTTTTGGTGCGCCACCTCCCAGCGGTGACAGCTGACCCAGAGGCCCGCAGGCGTCGACGCTCACGAAGGGAGTCCTCGGGCCCGGCAACGCATGGCAGGCATATTCCGAGCCTGAGCCGCTCGCCAGAGCACTCCGACCCCGAGTCTGGGACGGACGCCAGCCGCACCAGTACGGGGTCCAGGGGGAGCCGGGGCACACTTGCGCGGGCAGAGCGCAGGCGGAGAGCCGCTCGCAGATCCGGGTCTGATTCGGACGCGAGCAACCGAAGTGAGCATATCCGCAGGGAGGTCCTTGCGGCAGTGCAAGCCCTGAACCTCTCCGCGGTGCTCTCAAGAGAGCTCGCCCCGTCAGGCGCAGCGATATCCGCAGAAAACCCCCCATCAGACGACCCCCAGAGCAGTGCACAGGAAGCCCTGGTGGCGGATCGGCCCCTCGAGGCGGACGCTGCAGACAGCGAGACCCCTCCAGAGTCTCTGACTGTCGCTGGAGCAGCCCCTATTGAGCCTCCCACTCAGGCCCCCCTAAACATGATGGTGGCTCGCCGACGCCAATCGATGGAGTCGGTGGTACATGGCGGTGGTGACCCTGATTCAGAGAGCAGAGTCCCCAGCCCCAGGAACTCGCCCCCAAGTCCCCCTGATGATCCACCCCCAGACCCTTCTGGTGATCCCGATCGGGGACCCGGTCCCTCTTACCCCCATTATCCAGAGGTCCGGGCCCTCTTGATTACCCACGACGGCGGATCTCTGTGGGTACATCAGTCAGCGGGGGTGCGAGGCGCGGCGACCGTCTCTTTACCACGAGACGAACGTCGCAGGGCTGGAGCACAAGGCGACACCATCCTCTTCACCATTATGCACCTGCTGGGAGCCCCATTGACAGCCTATGCACGCATGGGGGGTCGCCTCCATCACACTCCGCTGCTCCTCACCAACCCTCGTGTGGAGACCTGGGTCCTCATGGTCGACCGCGAGGTCATGGATATGGCTATGGGGGACCCAGCCGCGGCCAATGTGCGGTCTACGAGCATGGGACAGCCAGTGTGGGAGTGGATTCCTGCCACTGCGCGGGAGTCCGAGATGCAGCACTTCGACCAGGACGGGCTCGCTGCGTGGTCTGAGGTCAGCAACTCTGACTGGTACCGAAGCATGAGCGTGGTGGCCGCACAACCACCCACACCCATGCCCTTCCACACGCCCCTTCCACTCCCCGCTCCATCATCAACACCCGCACCACCGCCTAATCCCGGACCACCAGCCCCTGCATTACCGCCTACCTCAACCGCAGCCCCCACAAATCCCGCGCCTGCGCTTCCGCCCGCGCATGCCCCGAGACCACCACCTTCAGCCCGTTTCCCCCACTCCTCCTCCGCCGCTGCGAACCCTGTACTCTCTCCCAGCGCCACCCCCTTTGTACCAGGCGTCATCCGACTGCCGCAGGGCACTAATCTGCGAGCATCTTCGGACGAGGTCCGCCTGGAGCACAAAACCAAGGAGATGGTGCTGAAGCTGATCAAGGGTGTGACCAGATTCCCTCGCTCCGCGTCCGACACTAAATCGGCCGACAAGGATGGCCTACTGGCGCAATTGGAGCACTACTCCAACATGGTGCGAAAGATATTCCAAGAGGCCATCGTGATCGAGGCGCTGACCACTCCCAGCTGTACGCCGTCTGTATCGGAGTACCAGGCGAGCGTTTCGAGCCTCCTCTGGAGTTTCAAGGAGCACACCCTACAGGACCAGCAGAAGAAATTCTTAGAGCGTGCGGCGGGAACTTTCGGGCCCGACCAGGCCTGGCACCGGCGCTACGCGGAGCTGGACGTGTTCTTCAGCGATCTGGCGGTGTGCTCTCTAACACAGGCCTACCTGGAGAACGCACACGGCGAGGCCATTGCACTGAGACAAGCGTCGAGTGAGACCGCGGCGGAGTACTTTTCGCGATTGGAGACCCGCATGGCCTCAGTCAACTTCCTGGCTGGCAGGGTCCCCAATTGCGTGGAGATGTCCAACCTGTCCATGCTCTCCACGTACCGCCGAGGGTTGAAGTACGCACCCAAGGTGATGCGGCGCCTGAGGGCCATCCACTTGGATGTCTCCAAGCCAGAGGAGTGGGAAAGGAAGGCTGTCACTGACGATATCCCAGGCACCCACAACGCCCTGTTGAAGATACGGGAGGTCGCTGAGGAAGTGGAGAATGACATCGACACGGAGACAGCTCAGAGGCGCACTCATGACCGTCCTCCCCGTACTGTCTCTTTCGCGAATCCATCTCCTCGTACCCCCTTCTTCAGGCGCACCCCCTCCTCGAACCGCCCAGCACTCGCCATGCTGGAGAATGGGCCCACCACTACCGCTGCCGCGGCAGTTACCCCATTGCCGCCACCACCTGGTCTCTCCCGCCCTGACGCTCCGAAAGTCCGCCGATGCTTCGCCTGCGGCTCCGCGGAGCACATCGTCCGTAACTGCACGGATGAAACCAAGCTCAAGGAGTGGAGGGCCAATGCCCCTGCCCGCGGACTGGCAAATTCTCCTGGGTTCGTGGCCGCCGTCGTCTGGCGAAGATGTCTACGCAAGGTCGCCCATTGCTTCGGGGTCACGTCGGGCGTGTCCGTCAGAGCTGACCACTCGTGGAGGACTTCGCGCTTCACATGTTGTTCACGCTGGACCGCAAAGGTGGTGCACTTGGAAGCGAAGTCCACGGTAGCCTTCCACGCTTTCATACACTTCTTCACGTAGAACTCGGACCGGGCGATGTTGCACACCGTGATTTCGAGAGTGATCTCTTTTACACGACGTTGTTCTTCTCGCCATGCACTCAAGAGCCGGAACGCCAATCGTAAACTTGCGTGTCCAGCAAAATCTTGCTTTTTGCGTTGGACCTGATTCTTGCGGTGAGCTCGCTCGTGCCATGCTGTAAGGGAAACACGCATGCGTCCGAGACGGGCACGTAGGCGCCATGTCGTAAGCGCAGATGAAACACGCCCGCTAAGCACTCGTGCTGTCCAAGTACCCCACCAATTACGCAATGCACATACCGCTAGAATATCCACTGCTACAGCTTGGCGTGCCAGCCTGACGCTCCACTCGTTCACGCTTGACAACCCGCGCTCGCCACTTGGAGGTGCACTTTCACGCCTAGGCGTAAATATGTTGCTCTCATGGGTCAGGTTTCCAACGTGATGCTCTGGTGCCAAAGGCAAATGGTCAACTACAGCTTCGCTATGAGGAGATGATCTCAAATTATGAGCGGTGGCTATAGCGACCGTGTTGAGCTCCTCGAGAGCTGGTTGGCTACGTTGTAGACCTGAGGCACCTGCACCCCCTGCACGCTGCTTGGGTGTAGAGTAGCACTCAAACGTACGTACAATGGCAGATACCAGCCCAGGAGAGTCACGCGAGCCGTCGGGGAAATTCGTGGGCGTGGCAGGCAGCGATGCTTGGGTGCGACTTTCCTCTTGAGGTAGAGGCGCGCTCGCCAAAAGCGCGTATTCGCCCTCCAGAGAACGTTGTACCGCTCCCCCCCCTGCTGCCCCGCCGCGCCCCGGCTGGCGCCTCCCATTCCGGGACAAAGTACGGGGTGGGCTCCAAAGCCCCAAGCTCCCCCAATCCCCGGTGCTCAAACACCCGGGCCGAGCTGGAGAGCCCGGAGGGCCCAGAAGCAGCACCCGCTACCCCCGAGCGCCGCTGAGGCGGAATATACAGCGAAGAAGCCCGCCGTGAAGAGGACATTGAAAAAGTTGCTTAAGTCGGTGGAGAAACGCAGCAATCTGATTCCGAAAAATCTGCCAGCGCTTCCGCCGTACAGGCGTATAGTGTTAAGAGCGAAGACGCAGAAGCCCAACAGCAAATAAACAACTGCCGTTACTAAATCCCAACCAAAGTTTTCCAGCGAACTCGAAGAGGTAAGACGAAAACAAATTGAGCAAAATTGGTCAACGATCGGCCCACGGAAGTCAAAGCAACGCTGCAGCGCGATACTACTTAGGGTTCGCCACTGTTAAGAACGCTAGAGCGCTGCAGAGCGTAAGGGCATAGAACGCAAGCTGCATCTGCCAATTCAGAGAACATTTTCGAATTCCAAAGCATAAATTTGCGTAATTCCACTCAGTCGCAAAGACACTCGACGAAGAAGACGCACGCCAGCGGAATAGCGCTAACTCGAAGTCGCATCATGCCAATTCCGAGCCAAAGAAGAACGTTGCGCACACACTCCAATTGCAGAGTGGAGAGTAGACGAAGATCTCGCGGGAAACGCTGACCAATCGGCACAATTTCCGAGAGGAATTAACGGCGCAAAACCGCTAGCGAGTAAGAAAAGCGCTGAGTCGTCGACCAGCGCGCGTCACAGCGCAAATACGAAGGCAGTGCCAGAGGTAGAATTCCAAACAATCCTAAACCAGGATCCAAGTAAAATTAAGAATTTCCGATACAATTTGCGCGGTAAATCCACGAGTTGCAGGTGCAGAACGCACGTAGAACTGCTAACGCAACGACATCAACGTCTCAAAGTAGGCAGGCTGCCTTACTCTTGCCACTGGCGTGTGCTAAGTCGAAAATTAATCATTGCCAAACAGCACGATGAGCTGGAATTTGTCCGCATTCATAAAATTAGCTCAGGAGTTGGAAGTCGCATTCTCAGATTCGATACACACGACGACTACCAGGCCCCAACACATGCACTTGTGGCACACTTTTGTAATCGTGCCACTCTGGGGCACTTGTACAGGAGGAGCGCGAAATTCCAAATCTCCAGATCAACGCGCCAAAGAAAACGTTGCTTCAATTGACAATTCCAAGACAACTTATGTGGTCGCTACAAGCCAGCGAGCCGTAAAAGTCGATAAAAGCTGTAACTGAAGTCGCGGCAGGGGCGGCTGCAGGCAAGCGTAACGCACACTGGCAGTTCTCAAATAACAATGAAGCTGAAGACACGGTGTAAATTTTCGGAAAGGTCATAAAAGTCTAAAAAGAATTCTGCGGAAGCGGTGGTGGTGGTGGTGCGTAGCACACTGATACCATTTTGTAGGAGGCAGTACTAAGCCTTCTACTTGACAGTGACTGTGAAACTACTGGTGGATCATATATAGTGCAGGGTTCTATATTGTGCACTATATAAGACTCATCAAGCTATGTCGATTCTTAGGAACTATGTCCAGACTCATTGCATATATTTGCAGTAAGAATTAGGTATTATATTGACTTTTGTCATGCGGCTGTTTTACTCTAGAAATCTCAACTGTTTCTTTGGCCTTGGCCATTACTTATTCACTCAGCTCTCTGAGGTAATCCTAGTCAGCATGGCCAAGTCTCATCAACCTATCATATGCTTGTACCACATTCTCATGCAGTATGATGTGCCAGTATTCTACATGTCACATTATTGCACAGCACAGTGATACTGTGTACTCCCATATAAGGGGGGTCTCTTCCTCAACAGGGGTCTCGGGCGCTAATGCTGTAAGGCGCGTATGACACTTCTGGCATGTATGACATTGCTGCGTCATCCGCGCATGACACCGTGTGTTGTCCTAGCACACATTGCAAGCAATATATCAAATATGTGATGTGATACGTCGGATACACAGTAGAACAATATTGTTTTAAATATATATGATACAATATGCATATATGCACGCTATACTGTGAGGCTTTTATTCATTTTACAACTAATATACTAATTTTAAACCTCGATACATCCCACACTTCATTTATTTTCTCAAGCATAAAATATAGAGCCTCTTCCACCACTTCCTCGGGAATTGCACACACCACTTTTATAAACCTTATTTTGCAATCAAAATCGATAAAATGTCAACAGTATGTACATTGAAGTACCTCGAGTTCGGCGTCTTCTGTCGCTTCAGCTGACTGCGCAATATCCTCCTCCACGGAATCGGCGGAGAGTGGTTGTTCGCTTGCTGAACAATCGGCATCATCTGGTAGTCGAGGACACGCATGTTCTTCACCAATATACGAAAATTTTCCACAGTCGGGGGGCGGTGATCTCTGATCGTGAAGGGTGGAGGCTTGTACTTCGGCTCCAAGGGCATAGCGCTGCCAGCGATGAAGTCGAAGTAGGGCGCATCGAGTACCTTCAAAATGAAGCTGACGGCGCGGTCGGCTATTAGGCATGCTCTCCGCAGTCGGGCTGATTCCGACTCCCCATCTGAAACATATAGTATCACCCATACCCGATGGTTCAAGGCTGCAATACAAAAGAGGATTTCATGGCGACGAAACGTTATGTAAAGGAGCGTACCTTGTAAAGGGATCAGAGTTGGATCCCCCATATGCCGAATTGCACGATTCAGCACAACTATGAGGTATACTCCGTGACCATGTTGGACATTTGATAGTTTTGTCTTGGCGTGCAGTATGGCCTTGTTCATACCATGCCAAGCATCTTTAAGCGCCACTTGACATGGTAGAACCTTCTCCGCAAGGATGCACTCGTACACATACTGCATGTGTTCACCTGAAGAGGTGCAATTTGTCAAACCCACGGCACTTTAGCATTTTTCCCTTTGTGAAGGATGAACACTTCCATACAAACACTTCCATTTAATTACACTATATACAAACATTTCCATACAATTGTGTTACGTACCGGGCAACTTGTGGAAGAAAAAATCACACATTGCTAAGTCTTCCGCGCGGTCGTGGTCGTACACGATGTTGCGGACTAATGCCGCCAACTTCATACCGAGATTCTTCATAAGGAGACTCTCGATTTCAATCAGTATCTTCTTGACCGTGCGCGCATCCATGCATTTTGCGAAGACTAATACCGGAGAGAAGGCGGATACTGACTCTGCCCCATGGCGTGGCCCGCCGCACAGGTTAAACGCCATGACCTTCATCCATGTACCACCACCGACTTCGGGTGTAGGGTTGTATGCGATTCCCTCGCTCACGTCCATCCCCATAACGAATCGCGGGCCCAAAGTCTCGACCGCCTGATCACAAAAAATACAAACATATCGTAGAAATAAACATTAATATGCAAATAGCAACCAATAACAAAAAATCGTTTCTGCCTCAGATCCATAATGGCCATAACGCACCTTTATCCACGCCTTTAAGTATGGAAAACATTGAAATATCGATGTTTTTCCTTGTTTTTTTGCTGTTTTTTCACATGATACGCCGCATACTTCGATATAAAACAATATATCACCCAGTTTATGATTGCACATCTAATGAAATGGATACAACTGACTGTTTTATGATAGCGAGGTGGCATGGTGCTCGAAATACGGGCGGTGCGGAGCTGGTGCCCAAAACTATCATACCCAAATTAATGATAAATTTGCTTGTATATTGTCGGTATATCGGTATATATCGGTATATATCCAATATATACATGCATGTGATGGCTCAGATTGCCGATGCAAGAGTTGTGAATCCTAAGTGCCCCAATCCGCAGGCAGACGCGCGAGTATATAACACGAATGAAGCGTATTTGGAGAAGCTCCTTTTTTTGCAAAAAGTTCCGTTCGCAGCTTAGGGGTTAATCCGTCGACATAGCCCATGATGACCGAGCAGTCACCAAACTCGTGCATCTCGAAGATGAATTTGCCGTCTGAGCTCACCCGATCGTGCAACTCCTTATACAGCTGTGGCAGATTCTCGCTCCGTGACACAAGAGCAAGCTTTTGTCGACACCGTTGTGACCGAATTGTGCCCTTGTTCGGCACTCGATGTCCAGCTTCGCGTGCCGGGTCAATATGCAGACCAGTGACGGCTCGCATAAACATCTTGCTTGTACTTGCATCCTCCGGAATCGCGCCCATTGCCTCTGCATTTTGCTCGGTCTTGAATTGGGCGAATGTACGCTTGCGTGAGATAATGTACCGTTCTATAATTGTTACAATAATAAGAGTTACAACAGTAAGTTACATCGATAAGAGTCACAAACGCTATTTGAGATATACAACATAATGGTGTGGGGACGACGGAGCAGTAACGAAACCGTACCCTTTCTGAGGAGTTCTCAACTCGCTGTGATCACAGGCGTTGATCATGCCAGTCGCCTCCGGGTCATTCTTGAACATGGGGCACAACAAGACCTTGATGGTGGTGGTGTCTTGCGCCCGCACGTCCTCCCATCGAACATTCGCGATAAATTCAACGGGGCACTTGTTTTTCTCGGCATGGTGCGCACCCTTCCCACAACGGAACTTACAGTAGATGCCCTCGTACTCTGCGCGCTTTACATTGCAACCATGTAGTGCCTTGTAGTGCGTGAGCGCGTCGTCGTACGGTTGTCCAACAGATTTCGCTGATAGACGGAACAACGTTTTCACAATCGACGGGGTTTTTAGATGCTTTGGCACCACCTGCTCAACCAACCGCGGCACACCCGCAATAGCTTTCACCGCTGAAAAGCCGATGAGGAAATTACTTACTATTACGATGATCTAGTAGCAAGACGTAGTAGCAGTAGTAGTATGATTGTGGGTTTAGCAAATACCGGGTTAGGTCCGAGCGTTCCGGCGTCGACAGCCGCTTGCATGGCTAAGCCCATAAGCTTGCACATATCTCGACGCTCCGGCGTATGCACGTCGGGAAAATTCTCTTCTTCGAATGACACCTCTCCTGTAGCTTCCCAGTCTGGTACGGTTGTCCAAGTAGCCTTACTTAGGTGATCCCGTTTGAGGTGCACGTATGCGCATGGCCAGGGACTAAATTGATTTCCGGATAGCTGCGCCCAAACTACATTCTCAAACTTTATAGGGTTTATACACATTATTGCATCACACCAATATACTTATATATGCGTATGTATTATAACACCACAATATCACATGCAAATGTATTGACATGATTAATAACGTATATTAGAAGCATCCAGGAGCATCCACATCGTGACAAAACACGACGCTTATCCCGGCGCAATGGGGCCAGCGAGACTTGTGGAATACGGCACATCATTGTGTGAGCAACATATGACGCATGCGTGGAATGTATGGCAAAAGGTTATTTCTAGATTAATTTTGGGGCGAAAACTAGATTAAGAATGACAGTGCCTTATTCTAGATTAATTTTGGGTGTGTCATGTCGCAGTCGCATGTTCTATCTATATGACGCTCTATCTATATGACATACGCGGACGCATGGTACTCTAGGTAAACGTTATTGGGCACGAAGTGGGAACTGATTCCGCGCGATCGAGATGTCATCGGACCTGAGACAGGTCGTCATCGTCATTTCGCCGGATCCGAGGTGCCACCGCTGCGAGGTGCACATAGTAAAACTGCGAACGGAAGGTCAAAGGCAAAGGGGAAGGCAAAGGGTTTAAGATTTAGCGGCAGTAGGAATAGTTTTCAGAAGCATATGAAAAGTATTCTAGTGCTTCTGAAAACTATTCCTACTTCATCTATATCCTAAACCCTTTGCCTTGCCTTTTACTGCTGCACGCGACCGGCAAGCATCTTTGAAACTTCCGAGTTTCAAAGATGCGTTTTGTATTCTGGGTGCACCCTAAAATTACAAAACAGCCGAGCGCTTCCCGTTTGTGCGGGATATTCACATTTATTCCATGGCATATTTCATATGAAATATACACATAAGCACGAAGGCATCGGACACGCATCTTTGAAACTAACGAGTTTCAAAGATGCGTTTTTGGTCATTTGGGTGCGCATACCCAAATAACAAATCAGCCGAGCGCTTCCCGTTGGCGTGGGGTATCCAACGCTTGAATGTTGAATATTCATTATAATATGAGTTAGCATGCGAGGTTGCAAAGGCATCGGGACAGAATCTACGAAACTGTCCTATGCCTTTGCCTTTGGGTTTGGGTTCGAACGTACCCAAACCCAAAGATGGCAAACAGCCGAGGGCTTCCCGTGCGTCCTAGCGCACGAAGCTTGGTACAAATACTGCCAAGATACATATCTTTAAGTTACCTGAAGCTCAAGGCTTCAAGTTACTTGTGCGCGAAACGCGCAATTTATTTCGAAGGCAGATGTTTTGGGTTTGGGTTCGAACGTGACACCCAAACCCAAAGATGCCAAACAGCCGAGGGCTTCCCGTGCGTCCTAGCGCACGAAGCTTGGCACAAATACTGCCAAGATACATATCTTTAAGTTACCTGAAGCTCAAGGCTTCAAGTTACTTGTGCGCGAAACGCGCAATTTGTTTCTAAGGCAGATGTTTTGGGTTTGGGTTCGAACCCAAACCCAAAGATGCCAAACAGCCGAGGGCTTCCCGTGCGCCCTAGAGCACGAAGCTTGGCACAAATACTGCCAAGATACATATCTTTAAGTTACTTGAAGCTCAAGGCTTCAAGTTACTTGTGCGCGAAACGCGCAATTTATTTCTAAGGCAGATGTTTTGGGTTTGGGTTTGGGTTCGAACCCAAACGCAAAGATGCCAAACAGCCGAGGGCTTCCCGTGCGTCCTAGAGCACGAAGCTTGGCACAAATACTGCCAAGGGATATATTTTTACGTTACTTGAAGCTCAAGGCTTCAAGTTACTTGTGCGCCCAACGCGCAATTTATTTCTAAGGCAGATGTTTTGGGTTCGGGTTTGGGTTCGAACCCAAACCCAAACCCAAAGATGCCAAGCAGCCGAGGGTTTCCCCTGCGTGTGCATGTGTGTTAACTCATATGAAATATTACATGGAATACATGTGAATATCCCGCACAAACGGGAAGCGCTCGGCTGTTTTGTAATTTTAGGGTGCACCCAAAATACAAAACGCATCTTTGAAACTCGGAAGTTTCAAAGATGCTTGCCGGTCGCGTGCAGCAGTAAAAGGCAAGGCAAAGGGTTTAGGATATAGAAGAAGTAGGAATAGTTTTCAGAAGCACTAGAATACTTTTCATATGCTTCTGAAAACTATTCCTACTGCCGCTAAATCTTAAAGCCTTTGCCTTTCCCTTTGCCTTTGACCTTCCGTTCGCAGCTTTACCATGTGCACCTCGGAGCGGTGGCACCTCGGATCCGGCGAAATGACGATGACGACCTGTCTCAGGTCTGATGACATCTCGATCGCGCGGAATCAGTTCCCACTTCGTGCCCAATAACGTTTACCGTACTCTATATGACATACGCGGACGACATGTAACGTGTCATTTAATTCGAAAGTAGGAACTATCATTTTTAATCTAGTTTTCGCCCCAAAGTTAATCCGGAATAAACCCCGAGCCTGGAATGTATCCCCACATCGAAGTGCGCACTGTACAGATATGCAATATTCAGCCCACGCCATACACCGCAGTATAATATATGCAAAAGCGCCATACGGCAACCTTGCATACACAGCGACCATCTAGGCTATATCGTAATCCGTCAATGGTATGTAGCAATGCCAATACTTTTATGATCGGATCCTAAGTGTCTATATATGTGTCTGTATACACATAGACGCTTGTATATTAATGTGCATGTAAGTGTATGCTCGTCCTAGTATAAGAGTGTTGCAAACTAATGTGCCCGTTTGCCGGTTAAGTTATTAGCAAGGGACGGTATCGTATCGGATTTTTTTGTGGTTATCGATATTTTTGAGTAACTCTAAACTTAATATCGATCGATATGATATCTGATAAACTGTAAAATTTATATATATATATATATAACGTTTGCAGTGCTTGATCATAAATATATTTAGGCAGGAGTTACCATCGTGGATGACGGGGGAAACAACACAAGTAGATGAATACAAAAAGAATCAGAGTCACCGACTTCATATGGACTACGTTAAATCTATACGTAATGCCAATATCACAAAATAATGCCATGCACTTCCAACATGGCCTGAGAACGCATCCCTTTCATGTTTCATGTTTGTAAAGAAAAAATTGTGATTAGCAATATTTCGTGATTGTCACAAAGGGAGTGACTAAATTTGCAGCAAAATACACGACAATCATAACAGTCCAAGCAAAGAATCGGTGCTATGTAACCATTAGTAACTACTAAAATGTGACAGGGTACCAATACCACCGGCATTTCTCCATGTCATTCAAGTGACCAGTTTTCTTGCTACCCTGGCAAAGGAAATGCATATTCGATTCCTCATTTCTTTGGTCTCCATGAATACATTGTAATCACAGAGATGATGTACAGATTCGTTCCTGCACGCCTTTCAAAGGTAATATTTACAGAACAATCACAGATCTGTTTGGGTGTCATGCCGTGCCCCCTCCGCCAACTAGCACACGCACCCACTACGGTTACCTCGAACACTAATTGCATCCCAATGGACTCTAAGTTCCATTTTACACACTAACTATTTAGTGTATTCTAGTGTATTCTAGTACACATCAGGGCCAAATTAGTGCTTCAATTTAGTATGCGTTAGTTCCCTTTAGTGTTCGAAATACACCAAAACATTCTAAGTGCACCTAGTGATTTTGAGTTAATTCTCATAAATCCGTATTCTAAACACACACCAATGTGTACTACACCACATCCAATAAACAACATTCTAAGAACACACTAAAGCACTCCCAAAGCTCGTTAACTAGACATAATGATTTCAGATTCTAAAGTCACACTAAAGCACACTAAATAGGCATATTAATTTCAGATTCTAAAGTCACACTAAAGCACACTAAATAGACATATTAATTTCAGATTCGAAAGTCACACTAAAGCACTCCAAAAGCACATTAAATGCATATATGTATTATAAATTCAGATCCTAAAGTCACACTAAATCACTCCAAAAGCACACTATATGTACATGTGATAAAAATTCAGATCCTAAAGTCGCACTAAAGCACTCCAAAAGCACACTAAAATAAAGATATGTATCATAAATTCAGATCCTAAGTCACACTAAATAGGCATATTAATTTCAGATTCTAAAGTCACATCATAAAGCACACAATTAAATAGACATATTAATTTCGCATTCGAAAGTCACACTAAGGCACACTAAATAGACATATTAATTTCAGATTCGAAAGTCACACTAAAGCACACCAAATACACATAGTAATCTCAGATTCTAAAATCATACTAAAGCACACTAAATGGACATCATAATTTCAGTTTCTAAAGTCACACTAAGGCACACTAAACAGACACAATAAGTACCTAACGCCAAAGTATCCTAAAGGATCCTAACATATCCCAAGTTAAAGAAACGCAGCACAAGTATTCAGCACAGGAATATCAAATACATTTTGCGCGTGTAAAATGTTTACACAGAGTTGCACTACAACACTACTACGCGCCGCGTCACATTCATGGAGTTGCTTCCTGCTTGAATCTTTCTGCGGGGAATTTCTCTTGGCACAGGGAATCCTTCTCGTGTACAAGCTTTCCTTGAGCATCGACGATCTGGTAGGTATCGTTAAGAGACAGGTTGGGCACGAACTGAAGGTCAAAATTGTCAACAAGGTCATCCAAAGACTTCACGACGAAAGAGCCATCGCCATGACAAACGTGGGTATCAATAACGATCTGGACATCCTCCTCAGCCTCGTTCTCACCGTCAACAGAGTTTACAGCCACAATGGGACCACGCCAAAAAGGTTCCCCATCATCTTCGATAGGCTTGGACTCGATAAACATGTTTCCGATGCGGATTGGGATAGAGAGCCCACTGTTAGAGTCCGTTCCAGCCCACTCGCCAAGATTCTTGTACAAGGACGCTGCCACAGTCTTCGCCAACTCAGTCTTACCACGACCAGAGCGGTGTTTGCGAATGATGGTTGCAACCTGCACACATGAGCACTACTCAAATATACAAATAAAAGTGATAACAAAGTGAGATAATTCAAAATAAACAAAGCGGGTATAGCCAAAATGAACAGGATGGTAATAAAGAACAACCCAAATAAACGCTAACAGAAGCACGCACAAAACAAATCCACAGGTAAAAAGTTCAGTCCCTTACCGCGGGACCCTTGTTGGCCTTACGTTTCCCAGGACGAATGCTCCCCTCAGCAACCACCTTGGGCTTTGGCATGGTCTTTGGTGCCGTTGGCTTGGTCTGAGCTGGCGCAGCAAACGCGGTGGCGACATTTGCAGCGTCAGGGCGCTGGGTAAATATCTCAAAGGTCACAGGTGCCGGAATCGGAGCCGCAGGCTGCTGCTGAGTGGGCATGACAACGGTC
>LGRX02001853.1:0-33413 GCA_001247695.2 Cymbomonas tetramitiformis | reverse complement strand
GTGTGTGAAAGAACTTTGGAAAAGTGATGTAACTTTAGCAAAATATTGTAAGTCATTTCTGGCGGCTGAAAATGACATGTCAAATATCGATGACGATTTCCGTCAAAAATGACATCTGCTGTCGCTTTCTGATTCGGTCTGTTCAGATCAAGGATATAATTTTAAGATATGCTGGTGTCATTTGCGCTGAAATCGAGAATCGATCGATTCAGTAAGATAGAAATTCTCCGTTGACTCGCAAGTTCATATCATTTTCAGAACGAAAGAAACGGCTTCATAAGCTAATGACGGCTAATTTTGACGAAAATATGTTTTCTATTCCTTTTGATGAGGGTTGCGAGATTATCTGCAAACCGTGCCCGGGAATAGTTATTGAAGATTCTATGGAAATAGGGGCTGACTTTTTTGATAATGAGCCAATTCCAAGCACAGCCCCGAGCGCAAATACGCAATTGGTTCTTTGGAAAGCGCCTTTGACGTCTAGATCGGAAGTTAGCTCTAATTCTTCACGCGTTTCCGGGACACGCGCTTTGCGCGAAATTGACTTACAAGAGATAAAAAGCAAACTAGAATCAGAATTTTCAGAGACAAGTTTAGACTTGCTTAATGAAGACCCTCTTCGGTGCATTAACGGTGAAGTAAACAAGCAGATTGTAACGCGCAAACCGAACGAATCCGACATACGCAAGAAACAATATACAGGCGTAATTAGTATCAAGCAGCGACGTTTGCAGGCTGACAGTATATCAATGGCAGAAACCATTAAGTGCAATTGCAAGTCGCACTGCTGTCTATCTTTCTCATCGGCAGATATTAAGTCTTTTCGCGAAAACATTTTCAGCATGTCGCAAAAAGATAGGAAGGAATACTTCGTGAAGGACTTGCTAAAAAACAGCTTTCGATCTGAAGATAAATTCGACTTCAGATACTTTTTGGGCAAGAAGCAGGTATGTTTATTTTTGAACTCGTTCATTAGCTAATGAACGGCCTCTGGCCAAAGCTTGACTCGCACATAGACACTTTGGCTGTGGGAACCGTTCATTAGCTAATGAACGGCCTCTGGCCAAAGCGCGACTCACACATAGACACTTTGGCTGCAGGAACCGTTCATTAGCTAATGAACGGCCTCTGGCCAAAGCGCGACTCACACATAGACACTTTGGCTGCGGGAACCGTTCATTAGCTAATGAACGGCCTCTGGCCAAAGCGAAAATTTTCTTGGACCTTGTGATAGATTGTGTAATGTTGTTCATCACAGGAATGTGGAATATTGTATCATAAATTTCTAAATAAATTACATAAAGTACATTCGCGACGCGTTGGTCGAGTTGGTACGGCGCTAGGCTATGAACCTCGCACTCGTGGGTTCGATTCCCACAAAGGGTGTAGGTTGCGCAGATTTAAGGCGTGGTTTGGAGAGTGCTGACGAGCACGCGACGGCCGTCCCGCCTGCAGACGTGCAGTGTTGGGGTTGTCTCCCAAGCGTCTTAGATCCAGCCAACCTATAAAAACCCTTATGCGTTTCCTTGGATAATTTGTTAATAATTTTTGAGTGACGGTGTCTTTTGTTTTGTAACAGGTGTGCTTTAAGTTCTACTTTATGGCTTACGGCATCAGCTACGGGTATCTTCACGACTGTCGGACACGCGTGCTCGAGGGCCGACACACGTTTGTTCATGGATTGACGTACGAGGAGGACAACCGCAAGATTTCCCTGAAACGCGAGTCGGTCGTCGCATGGCTCGAGAAATACGCGGACGAATACGGACACCCCCAACCTCACAAACCCGAGAAGCACCTTTCAGATGGATTGACCATCGAAGAGCTGTGGGACGAGTACCTTCAGAGCTTGGGTGAGAATGAGGAGAGCAAAAAACTCTCTCTCAGTTACTGGTACAAAATATTTGAAGAAGATTGCAGCAAGTGGCTAAAGATTCCATCGGAGAACCGATTTTCTCACTGCGATGTTTGCGCGTCCTTCAAGTTATTGAAGGAAGGCTTAACCAAATCTCAAAAAGGTGAATATTCATGAATAGCTTTGTGATGTGTTTATATGTTTATGTAATTTGTTCACTGACCTGAATTTGTGTATCATGCACAGGGCAATACAACGGGCCTCTCAACAAACATCTGGCAATCGCACGAGCGGAGCGCCAGAAGTTCTACAAACATGGTCGTAAAGCGAATATGACCAAGAGCATTGCCATGAACAAAACTTGGCATAAGTATGCCTCGGTGATCATCGATGGCATGGCGCAGTGGACCACCCGACTGCCACACTTTCGACGTATCCCTAAACATCTGGACTCTAAGGACTTCCTTGACGTGCACAACATGGGGAGCATGATCGAGAACGTGGGCCGCTTCATGGATTTTAACTACGCCAACTTCAAGGACGATGCGAACTTCCTTGTCAACGTTTTGCACCGGGATATCCTCCGCATTCAAGAGCATCGACGCAACGGGGACGGGGAAAATTCATACCCGATGCCGGAAGTATTGTATGTACAGCTTGACAACGTGAGCACCAACAAGAGCAAGTTGATGTTGGCATACGCAGCTTGGCTGGTGCACACGGACGTCTTTCGCAAGGTGAAACTCAACTTTCTGTTGGTGGGACATACGCACGAGAACATTGACCAGATGTTTTCACGCTTCTCCGTGCGTCTACGACGCAAGCAAGCTTGGACGCTCGACGAGATGATAGAGGTCGCACAAGAATGCTTTACGGATGGTGTAACGTGCGAGCACACCGAGAAGATCTTCGACTTCAGCTCTTGGTTTGATGGTCACGTCATCGATTGCCACAATATTCTGGCACAGCAGGCTTTCAAGTTCAAGAAGAACGAGCACGGCGAAGTGGGCATGCAGTACAAACAGTATTCCATTTCACCCAAATGGTTACCTGAGACTCCATTGCCAAAGCTTGTTTCTACACCCCCTGTCGCAGGGCCTGGATACATCAAGCCGATTCCTTTTACCGAAGAAGGCATCGAAAAGCGTTGAAGGACATTTTGGGCACAAAGCTCACGGACGTGCACGAAAAGTTTTGGCGCGAGGATGCCATCGAGAAACAGCGCCACCTAACTGCTGGTGGAGAATGTCAAGCGCCCGCGATACCCTTCCAGCATCCCGAGAAAATCGCCATCGAGCGCAATGCCACCTTGGTTCGACTGATAGAGGCGCCCGCGTTGGCGATAGAAGCTGCCGGGGCTGCCGCCGTCCCCGCTATACCGGTGCGCATCCAACGCTGAATTGATCGAGCGCCGATAGAAGTGTACAACGGTAAACGGAAACACCAAGGTCGAGCCCAAAAGCGAGCAGAGCAGTACGTGGACAACGCCCAGTGGGAGGTCACCTACGGCCAGATGACAGTCGGCAGCTTTGCGGTGGCTCTCGCGGTGGAATCTGAACACGACAAGTTCGCTTTCCGCGTACAACTGAAGCGAAGCGAATGGTCGGATCCGTTGTACTTGGTGAAGGTGGAGGCGCGCTATCCGTCAACTCAACAGCTACAATATCGCTATTTCCAACCCAAAAAGCACACCGACACCAAGAAGAAGCACCTCGGCAAGCAGCTTGCGAGTCACCCAGGAGCTTTCGCAGCGCCACCGGGCACCGACCGTCTACCGAGACTTTCGATAAGAATGAAATAGTGCTGGCATGGAATGTGGATGCGAATGACCCCGAACGGAGTATACCGAACGAGCAATACGCGCAGATAGTCGTCGCTTTGCCTGCACAACAATCCAAACGCACGCGCAAGGACCTAGGTGACTTGAATGAATCGGATGATTCCGATGAAGACGAAGCTTTTGATAATTGCGTAGCGGTAGCGGTAGCACCTGAAGTGGACGCGTAAAGCAAGACGAAAAAAAACATGTAAATGATATGTGTATAACGTGTATATAGATTCCGAGTCAAAAGTTCTTTGTGTTTTCACTCCTCCTAGATTTCGAAAAAGTGCATTTGACCTCAATTTTGTACCATAAAAACCATTAAATTTAATGCACAACCTGCACTTGCATGTTCTTGACTGTTAAAATGCGGCTTTTTAATCCTATCATGAGGTAAATAAGGCAATATCATTTTCACATGAGAATATCATTTTCATCGAATAGTGTGTTTCCATCCCAGGCGTCCGAGCTTAGCCACTCATGGTGGCAATCTCGCAGTGGCTAAATAAAGCGCAAGTGGGGCCAAACCTGGCAGATATATAGTTCGGCGGTAATATATATCTAACTGGTGAGATAAACCCTGAGTTAAGGGTTGCGGAATCAGAACGGTAAAGTGTGTTTTGATAAAAAGAGGTATACACATAAATACTAACGGGTGTTTCCCGTCTACTGGTGACGGTCACCCAGCCTACTATAGGAAGTGACAGGTGACAGATTTGACTGTCGGTGTGTCACATCCAGCAGTATATATACAACACTACCCTCCAGCGGCGAAGTGGCTTGCTATTACCATCATCGTATGCCGTGGGATATCAATATATAATCAAAGAGCATGGTAATATATGTACCATGTTTGTCAGTATCGGAGAGACTGTGTCTTTTTTAAAATCCTCATGACTATATGTATAGTGGTGCTATACTGATGTCAACACCTTCTCTCTGAGTAATTTATTGATTTCAGATGTAATGTCGTGGCATAAAATATGTCCACGTCATTGGCACGAGTCATATTGTGTACATGCATACACGATCTTAGCGCAGGTCACAATACAGTGCCCGAGCATACGCGATTTTAGCGTAGGTTACATTGTGCCTCTATTTATTACATCTGAGAATATATGTTACTCATCTTTGTGAGTCTAGACAGCATTGTGCTGATTGCAATGCTTTCTCTGGTGACTTATATATCACAGATTATACCAATGTGGTGATCAGTCCAGTGCAATATTTTGTCACCGGAATGTACAGGGATTGTGAATGATTGCAATCCAGCCGGAGGAATAATCCCAACAGCTTATTCTGTACTAATGAATTCATCGGAGTTATACTCATCTCGACGATTCAAAAACCCATGTCATTGTAGTGATGACAACTCATGTGAATATATAGGGTTTTTATCAGAATGCTTTTATGTGATGTCAACATATTATGAACAATTCACTTGCATCTCAGGACAAAGTAGTTTCGCTTGGAAGGTCTTGTATGGTGGTCACCAACAGTTATCAGCTGTTATTCGGGTGCCAAATTCTGCCTTCAACACTGGGACTATATCAACCAGTCTTACAACGATGCACTTGTCCTTCCCACTCTTATGTACGGCTATAGTGCCAAAGTATATCAGGTGGGATATATATATATACATTATATAACTATCATCTTCTGATCCAGGATATGCAATTAAGCATGGTATCAGGTTATATGTTATGTATATAGTTCAGCATTTCAAACTTACTCGAGAATGTAAATGCTGAGCAAAAGTCAACTTATAGTTATTTGGATATAATTTCCCATCCGAGTTTACACTTTATTAGTGATGGTGGATTCAACGTTGTACAGATTTCAACGTTATTTGTGGATGCAGTGATTTTATCAAAAGCAATCCATCAGAAATCACCAGATCGGAATATGAAATGGATATGTGTGAATCCTATCCACCTTCTTCCCCCTTGAGGAAGTGTGAATACATAGGCAGTCAGTTGTTTATATACCTTATAGCTTATAGCTTATAGCTTGCAGTCCTTATAGGAAGCAGCTCATACAGTTTTAGGGTTGTTGCCCAACAGTTCTTGGGTTGTTGCCCGATATATAATCATGTCTGTGTCGAATACAGCATGATATGTTAATGCCAAACACGAAGTTTATCGAAATTATAGTGGCATTGTTGGGCATGTCAGGTTACAGTGGCCCATATACCCCATAATATGATTAGGGGTGTTACATGGTATCAGTAACCTAAAATAGGTAAAAAAATAAGCAGTATAAATATTTTGCAAATGTTTTTAAGCAAAACTGCTTTTGATACCAAACTGAATGTTACAGGGTGTTCAGAAGGTACGTTACACCCCCTGACACACACATTCAGATTTTAGGGTGTTACAGGGTGTTACACGTGTTATGTCATTCAGGGATTGTTATTTGATAGCTAAATATTCATTATAGCAAAAAAAATCAATCCCAAATTTTCAAAAGATTACACGTAGAACATTTTGACCGATTTATTGTTACAGCCAATATGTACACCCCTACATATTCCACACCTATTACCTAGGGTGTTACACGAGATATGACATGTGTCATTATGATTTTCTCATACCTTAATAGGTATAAAATCATAATATCAAATAAAATAAGGTCTAATTTTCAATTTTCAAATTTATCGCCAAAGAATTTTACCGATTTTGGCTGTTTTTCAACATATATATATATATATATGTTGATATATGTACATATCTCTGTGTATGTGGAATGTAAAGTACAGAATCACTGCAATAAACTTTACTTTTGCACATGACAAATTTCATGGCAAATAAGTAAATTATGCTGTATATCAACATCTATGGTTGACCGCATTTCTGGGTTTTACTGATTTAAACCCATGGCAGTAAATGTACATTCTGATGATATATAGATTTATCAACTTAAGTGGGAACATCCATTTAGGAACATCCACTTTAGTGATATTTGTCGATCTATTATCTGTTCTGAGCATAGGTCTGTGCTCTAAGATTTATCAAAATGATATTTCTTATTTAGAACATATCTGGACATTGCTTGATACAATCACAGCAATTTGACACAACACATTTGTATGTGTGTGCTGTCCTCAACAACTATTATCAGATGTCATGTAGATACTGATCTGAGAGTTGCATGCATTTGAACTGATCAAATCTGAATCAATTGTCATTATGCAATGTAGTTGTTGTTGTTGCTCCAGCGATGAGATGTGGAATGACGAGTGGACTGCACCCAACAGTTACCAGCTGTTGCATGGGTGCAGTATCTTGCCTTCGGGTCTGGAGATAACTCCATCCAGCCCTACAGCATGTTGGTTTATCTGTTCCCATATCTATCACAATCGGTGACACTTTCCACGCACATGTGTTTGGAAAGTGGTATCTACATTATCATATACATGATAGATATTTAAGTTAAATCAATTCACTTTGAATCAGTGAATGTCAATACATACAATGCAGTGTGTGTGCATGCATGCAGTGCTTATTGATTAGCACTTTTTTTGTCAGTGTGTGTGTGCTCACTTTTACACACTTTGCAGTAAGATAACTTCTGGACATTACAATGTTTCCAGACAGTTCATCATGCAGGATTATCAGTATACCATGCACTGAATACATCTAGCATGATATATTAAGTTTAGAGGTTATTGTAATGCCAAGATAATCTCATTTACAAAATGAGTTGCTGGGTGTATTTCACATACAGCTCCGGTGAGCATCCTTTCAGTAATCCACAGTAGAACAATATGTTGTCCGAGGAGTATCTCGACTCCACCGGGTCACATTGAGCTAATTACTGTGTTAAGATTACTGAACAGGCACCTTATACTGTATGGGTTCTAATATAGTTAGCATGCACTGCAAATGAATGCTTTGTGCACATCTATTCCAACTGTTACCGTGATCAAGTTGGATCATATAGAACATCTGTTATGCATACACAACTTACAGTGTGGCAGTCATTCAGTATAAGATATACATACTCAGATGCTGCAAGTAATATGTGCTGTAAGTTAGTGTATGCTCAAATAAAACATTTTGCACACTATACTTCAGATAAGTATGAAATGCTGATGATAGAAATATCGATGCAGTCATCAGGACATAGTGTGAATTGCTGCAGTATAAAGATCATGCATTCACAGCAATATGTTGATGATGCGTCCACAGCAGTATGTTGATCATGTGTCCACAGCATCCCTGCAAGTATACAATCATTCTGCAGAGGATATTGACGCGCGTACACATATTGCATGTCTCGCTGCATGAAGACGCGTTAGGAATCATGCGCCCTGAAAACGTGCGTCCATTGCATCAGATGAAATCATGACATCGCGCTGACGTGCACATCGCGCACACGAGCATCACATCAGTGCACATCGCGCTGACGAGCTAAAAATCATCATACGAGCATTTGCGAAAATCGATGTTGACAATCATTTCACAAAGTATATATCATCGCTGCTAATGTACATCGCATGAACGAATGCGAGCGCGCTGTTAAACGAAATTTTGTGCGTCCAGTCGCAGTTGAAAATCATATGCGCTGACGATCATTTTACGTTCGCGCATCTGCATCTCGCATACAGTGACGATCCTGCGAATTTTGACATCATGTGTATGCGTTCCGTACATTGTGCGCACACCTTGTCGCTTATAAAATCAAGACGACTTTTCTGCGGATGCTGTCAGCTGCGATTATGTTCGCGATGAAAAATCTCCTTGCGCAATCTCAGTGCTGTCGATTATTCGAGCGTGCAGATATCACTATTCGCTGTGCAGATATTCATTATCACTGCGAGCGCTGTCGCTTATGCGCCCACCTGCAAACCTGCGAACAATATGATATATACTATCTCTGACGCTGCACTCACACTTGAGATCTCTTTTCGTGCCTTGACGAGTTTTAGGAGAATACCATTATGTTACGGCAAGATAAACAGGCCGTGAGTATAATATCAATATACAAATAAACACTGCGAAGTTGGACAGCAACGCAAGTGTAAGAAATAGCGGGTGATGAGTGCAGTCTCTGAGTGAAGATCTGCTTGAAGCCCAACGCTTCCTCATCTTATACCATATGTCTCCTATCATCATAGATAGTACCGCCATCGGGTTGTGAACCCGAGACATAGGTTGAACGACCAGTATGGTGATAACGAATAGTTCGTTCATACTGTGCATGCGTGTTCCGCACATGCTTAAAGCAAAGATGGTTCTTGTTTGTACTTCAAGATGTATCTTGCTTGTCATCTTCGAGTTCGACGTACGAACTCTCGATGACAGGGTCATTCAAGTCTTTCCTTGAATAATGACAGATGATGTGACATTATCATCTGACGACCTGTACAGTCATTGTCGACCGTACTGACGATTATCATAATAATACAGTATATGACACGACCGACATGACATGACATGGTATGACATGTCTGACAGGTATGACACGTATGCCATGTATGACACATATGTCATCGGTCATGACCCTGACAGGCTTGCTCCTATCTACATCAAGACCAAACGGATTCTGGCTGACTTGTTCACGAAGCCCCTGGCGGGTCTCAAGGACAAGGTGCAGCAGATCATCCGCTTGATTGCCTCTTTCATGGATGTCATCCGACCACACCCCAGCGGTGTGGGTACTGCCTGAGGTATTCTGGTATTTTGGCTGATTGAGCTGCCGCTATCCGGTGTGATACGTGTAGCGGTCAATCAGGGGGTTTCTGGCCTGAGCTTTAAGGACTCCGCCATGACGTGCCCTACGTGACCTCGTGACCTTCTCCATTCAGCCCTTACGGGGCCATCTGGATTTTGGATTCACTGACGGATGGACAATGACCTTTGACTTCTTCTTTGGATGACTTCTTTCTGGTTCTGGTCTTTGACATCTTCGAGATCTTCAGGGCAGTATACGGGCAGTATGTTGCTGTTGGGATGCAGTTAGATATATAGAGATAGCTTTGAAAGAGGCTGCTACACCACATCATCATGCTGGTCTCCCGGCTGGTTGTACCATATGCAACATTCATGCATTACGTTAGAGGGGTAGCTTGATGTTGTTATGGTGAAAGGTGGGCTATTGCGCTATTTGTCACTTGATCACTGGATGAGGCGATACAGTATACACTCGATTTTAAGAAAACAGGAATTTTAGGTCAACGTAGCAACTTTCTTATTTATATAGAGATCTTAAATATGAGGTGTTATGTGTTAAATATTGTGAAGAAATCAAAAAAGCTGGCTACTTTCTTATTGGCGGGTTTTCTTATGACTGGGTGATTACTGTACTTGCATATGCATACAATTACCACAGTTCCAGTCACCTCTGCTGTACATTTGCCCAGTCTGCCGAGGCGGTGTGCCGAGAAATAGTAGTTCAGTAGTAGTATACTAGTATGCCAGCTCGTCAATTTACCTTTGTGACTCCTTTCATTGTACACTATACTCGATAGGGTCGAGTCTGTCGACTTCGGTGACTGTAGATTGCGGTGACACATGATGTGCGGCGCCTAGTGGCATTCTCAGAATTTAGATAGCCTGAGATGTATGTATTCATTCTGATGAGATATCACTTGCTTTTCTCCCGACACCGGTGACTCTAGTGCTTCCTTGTGTGTCGGATATATATATATATATATATCCCGCTATCCCGCGAGGGGCGGATCATACTACCTCAATTTTGGCGTTGGCGGTGCTTTACATGTACGATCCCCATGTAAATATCGGCAGCACAGTGCAATGCACATTTCCAACACTCCTTCTCTACACCTTCAACATGTTCGCAATACTCTATGTAGTTGTGGCATGCATTCAACGGATTTCCGAAGACTTGCGGGTGTGGTCCGAGAAGACCTAATAACTATGCATGCCAATAAGAGGTAGGTATGGCTGCCACGTCGGACGAATATGCATATCATTGCCCCTCGGCAGCCATAACCAGCTTGTCGCTCGCTCGTCTTCAACTCCTACGGTCGCACTGCTCGCTCAGACCCGAATACAATTTCTTGCCACGTGACTATCATAACTTTTGAGCTCTGTTTCGAAATCCTCGATGCAGTGGCGAAATTTTGCTCTCTTCTCTTGAAATTTGGAAACGACAGCCCGCGACAGCCGATACAATCGCGTTTTTTGCGCGGTTCGGCCCGATTTTTCTCTTTCGGCGACCTTTCGCATAAATCGGCTCCCATAAGCTTCCCTTATGCCGGAATGTGTGATAAGCCGAATGGCGTTCCTACGGTGGTACGGGGCGTGGTTGGGGAGGGAACACCATCCTTCGTACCTGGCGCTTTTTGGCAGGGCCTTTACCATGTGCACCCACTATCGGGGAAGTCAATCGGAACGACATGCTAGCTCAAAGATGCCATTGCAATATGTCAGATATATAGTTCCGCTGTAATATATATCTAGCTGGAGAGATAAACCCTGAGTTGAGGGTTACGATATCAGAACGGTAACGAAGTGTGTTTGATAAAAGTAGAGATAACATACATACCTAACGGGTGTTTCCCGTCTACTGGTGACGGTCACCCAGCCTACTATAGGAAGTGACATGTGACAGTTTCGGGTGTCACAATGTCAAATCCAGCGCACAATACGACTTTTGTAAGTGCACAAATGCCAAAACACCATTGGTTGCTTGCGCGTGACGAGCGAGCGACAAGCGGCATCGTCGCTGATGAAACGAGCACCGAAATGGCTTCAAGTATCGTACGAATTATATTGTTGATAAAATCTGATGATATAGCTTTGTATATGATGATGTAGCGTTGTGGTGTAGAGCTTGCTGAAATCTGTATAGGCAGCCCTGACCGGGAGTCCCGGTGCAGGCCCCTATGACAGATTCATAGGTAGCCAACACTGGACCTGTGATTGATCCGTAAGCCCGTGCTGTGACACACCGAGTGTCACAGATAGCTAGACTCGAGACCGTTCCGACTCCGTGACCGTTCCGGGTATATCTAGCTTAGGGTTTATTTTCTTAAGAGAGTTTATCTATATTGGTTCACTGACTGTCTGATATCTTGCGAGGAAGACAGATACGCTGTCCGGCTAAGCTTGCTAGGAGACAAACTGATCATCATATAACTTGTGTCTGGCCGAAGCTTTATGCTTTCGGAAACCCAGACAGTGAAACGATGACTGTACTACTGTACTGTACTACTGTACAGTACAGTGCTAGGATGTCACGGACACGAGACGGAAGCAGGGTCAGGCTAGGGGCTAGTCAGAGCCCATAATAACTAAGCCTAAACCCGAAGTCCAGCACACCACCCGTGGGTGTGACTACCTAGCAAGGCAGGTACAGGGTATACAGCCACGTGATAATAAACAAACACCTACGTGCAACTCGGTGGAAACCGATCACTTCTAGCTGGGTGCCGGGGTCTTGACCCGGTCATCCCACTACTGGGCTAAAGCTAATCAAGCTGCCAGGATGATTGAATAGAAACTCAGCCACTTTGAAGCTGGTCAGCAGAGCTGAGTTCAGCGGTTGGGATGTAAACACAGAGTAATCCCGAAGTGAATTGCAGACTGTCTTTTTTGAAATTGAGCACCACCAGGCCCAAGTGGGCAAGGCGGTTCCACAGCAGAAAGTAAATCAACTGAAGAACCCATACAAGCAGATCCCCATGGCGGTTGAACATTGAAGAAAGAGATAAAAGAACTCGATCGTCTGGCGGCCAATCACGGATGTCCAGAGAGCCAAGTGGCGGATCCGAAGCAAAAGGATCTCCAGTAGACCGATGGACGGTGACTCCGGGCTCAACCAGGCCCCTGTCACCACCGCCCACGGCAACCAGAGATGCCGTAGCACTGGCCAGCAGAGAGCAACAGAGCATCGAGGACATTAACGCACACCGGAGAAAACTCGGCGGCGCCCGTGGACGGTACATCAGAGCTGCTAGTGGCGATGCCCCCCTGTCAGAGTCATGCTCAAGAGTGCCGAAGGAGTCAAAAGCCACTTGCTGCCCGCCGTCAGAGTCATTGTCAGAGCCTTGGTCGTTGTCAGAGATTTCAGAGCCAATGTCAGAAGCCTCAATCGTCATGCCAGCAAACAGCGGAGCCGGTGCAGAGTCGCCAAGCTGGAGCGATGGGACAGAACCAGGCAAGCCGAGAGAGCCAGGGACAGCCACTGGTGGGTCATGAGCCGTAGGCACACCACCAGCCACGAGTGCAGAGGGATCCCGAACCGCAGGCGGTGGCGGAATCGAACCCCGTGCATCCGAGTGGAATGTGGCTAGAGGAAAGTGAGCCACGCCGTCATCGTCAGCCGCCGCATCCTGAGCGGAAGCCGCCGCATCCTGAAAGTGCCGCAGAGACGTGGGCTCAGCCGTCACAAAAGAATGCGCCGACAGCTCGCACACCTCCGGGCGGCCCTCCATCGTGCAGAGCGACTCGAAGGCGTGCTCATCCCCCGCGTCATAGAAACGCTGGAAACGAACAGCCAAGCAGTCAGTCTCGTAGTCTTCAACCGCAGTACCGCACTACAATAGTGGGCAGAGTGAAGACCGCCGTTGGGGCATTCAGCATGCCAGTGCTTTAAACCACTTTGTGCACACACCGCATTCTTGCAGTGGGGCACGAAGGCACCGCTCTTCTTGTCAAACGAGACAGGAGGAGCGGTGCCAAGTGGCTTAACACCAGCACGATGATGCTTAGCAGCAGAGCGGGTAAGGTGCTTGCCCGCAGGCGGTGCCCCTTCCTGCTTCTGCCGCTTTAGGTCACGAATGTCCTGCTGCATGCGCTCCAGCTGCTTCTGCAGACTGGACAACGCCGCAGCCAGGCGTCAGACGCGCCATCGACGAATGACAGAGCCGAAATAGGGGTGCCAGAGACTTTCAGGCCGTGGCGGAACTGCTCCCGCACACGAGCCTGAATAGTCAGAAGAGACACGCCCTGCCGCTGGTCAGCTCGAGCCAAGGAATTAGCCAAGTCACGGTACAGAGCCGCATTGCCGAGAGCCTTGAGAAACTGCCGCTTCACCGCGTCCTCTGGCAAGTTGTGGGAACGCTGAACGTCCCGCAACGGGCCATTGAACTCACGGATGCCACGGTCAGGATCTCCGCCGCTGGGGATGCGAACCGCCAGCAGCGACTCAAAAGAGTCAAAGGGTTCTGAGCGTTCCTGGAGCATGCGCACCACCTCAAGGGCAGCGCGCTTGCCATCTCCAGGAACGTCAGACCCAGAGGCCTCAAGCCAGTCACGAGCAGGCGAGCCAGGGCGAGCCAGAAACGTCGCAGAGCCGAGAGCAGCAACTCGTTGCCCTCATGCCTAGCCGCAACAGTCATGTCAGTCAGGTCAAAGAGGGGAGCAAGCGCCTGCGACTGCAGAAGAAACTGTGTCCGAAGCTCATGCACGATTTGCGAAAAAATGTCGACTGCGTCGGACTCCGTACCAGCGAAGCGGTCCGATTTCTCTCCGAGAATTTTCGTGGCAACGATTTTTGCAACCTTCCTGTCAAAATTGTCGCGAGCAAGCTGTTGACATTTGTCGAGGAGCTCCCTCGCAGCTGCGGTGGACGGAGCTGGCAGCTGCGGGGTGTGTGGTGTCGCAGCGTGCTGCGCACCCACATCATCAAAAATCGTCTCTAATCTACGGACGCGTGACCGCGTCATTCTATTTGCTGTGGTAACCATGATAGAGAGACAGCGGAAGGTTGAGCTAAGCAAGGGTGGTGGTACAAAATTTTCACGGCGGCCAGATAACCCGTAGAAGCCTCAGCACAACAGATCGAGATTCACAGGTCGTGAGCGGAAAATGAGAGCGGCCAAAATGCACAACGTGTGGAGCGTCCTCGCCAGGGCCAGTGGCGCACGATGCAAATCAACTCTCGCTGCGACGATACTGCCGTAAAATAAAAACAATCCGTCACAAACCGATCTCCTGCGCAGCGAAGGCGAGCACAACGTGTGCCGCCATCACTGCCATGTCAAAAGGCCATACCGCGAGAATGATACACCACCGCCCAAGTGGGCGCTCAACCCCTCCTACGTCCTACCGGAATATCCAAGTACACTAGATATCAGAAACTCCCGTACTCGTGTGGATAAACTGTGTAAGATAAATAAACCCTAAGCTAGATATACCCGGAACGGTCTCGGACGGTCTCGGAGTCTAGCCTACCTGTGACACGGCGTGTGTCACAGTACGAACCTACAGATCAGTCAGCAGTCCAGTGTTGGTCCTAGGGATCTGTCATAGGGGCCTGACCGGGACTCCCAGTCAGGGCTGCCTATACAGATTTCAGCACACCACCCCAGCACTGTGGGTGGTGACTGGCTAGGAGAGTCAGAAAATGTAAGGCTGTTAGTGTTAGGGCAGGAGCTAGGTGACAAGTCCAACTGCTAATCTAACTGTGCAATTCTGATACACAAATTAGAACCCTCTAGCTAGCACAAGAGCAGAAACTCACAGGCAATTAAGGTCCTGCTAAACTACTGAAAGGCTCTGTGCCAGCAAGTCAAGTTGAAGATTTCAAAGGTGTCAAAGCAGAACCATAAACCAGATTGAAGAAGTCCTTGAGGTCACAGGAGTTCTGCACACCACCATGTTGGTGTGCCTCCAGAGTGAGCAAGAAGTCAATCGACAGTGTCAAAGTAGTCAGCGGTGGCCTCACGGAAGTCCATCCCATAATAGGAGGTAAAGAAACCAGCACCGTAGTAGTGCCCCGCATCAAGAGGACCGCTCTCATGTAAGGCCATGCCGTAGTAGAATGCCATGTCAAAGCCCAAGTCCGCCTGAGCTAAATCCTGAAATGCTAGCAGGCTCAAAGTGTCAGGAGGCTCGGGCGGCTGAAGCTGTGGTAAACCGCCAGCTAACAAGAGATCCCGAGCCGGCATCACGGAGTCAACAAAATCACTCGTAGAGTAAAATGACGGAGCCACCCAATCGAGATCACCACCAGGCGAAGGCACCTCCGTAGCCGGTGCACATGCCGACACAGCAGAAGCTGTGGACGCCGAAGCAGATACACCTGCAAAAGAAATGCACAACAGAGAGAGCACCGCGAGAGCGCCGATCGCCGGAGTGCCGAAGCCGAAAGGCGGCACACCGCATCCGACAGCACCGGACGGAGCCCGCGGCTTAATCGCGAAAGTACCGTCGGCATAATCCTCGTAGTCGTCCGTGTCATAGCCTGTCAGGTCAGAGGGGTGGACGGCGGCGTGATTCACCGTCTGCACGAAGCCTCCGAACTCACCGCATGTCGCCTCTGTGGTGGTTACCCGCGCCGATTGAACTGGCGCGGGCCGTACATCCTTCGCCTGCGAAACAGGCATAGCAGGGGCCGGCACGGCGGACGCCGATACCGCCGCACCACCTGCCGGAACCTGCCCCTTCGGTGTGATCCCCGCCGCAGCGGCAGGGCCACACACCAAAGCCGACGCATGCTCCTCAACCGCACTCCCAGGAACAAAGGATGCGTGAGTGTAATGTACCTTTTCTTGGGCGGCCTGAACCTCAGAGGTGAGGGCATCAAGCCGCCGCAAGATGTCCTCGTCGTCGGTCCCGCCAGAAGGCGGAGGCGGCACGCTGAATCCATAGGCCGCCACGTCGATCCCACCGACGCCGTCCGCGGAGAGCACCGCGGGCGGACCATACGCCAATGCCGCATGCGAGAAGGCCTCCGGCCCACTGTCCGCCGCGTCCTGGAAGACCTGCACGAGCGCCAATGCGTGCAGGCCCTCCGCGTCCTCCTGCTCAATGGGAATGCAGAAAGCCGCGGCCGTGGCTGGTGAGTGTTGGCGACCGCCAAGCGGGCAGTCGCGATACGGGTGATATACTTCACCTTTACCGGCCTTGCGGCAGCGGTGGCACAGCGGCTTCGCTCTCATGCTGTCGCGGTCAAAGCCGACCGCGGGGGGGCTGCCTGCACCCACGCGAAACCCCCTCGGATGCTGCTTCCCCCGATGCTGCGGCTGCGGCTGCTGTCCCCCGCCCGCACGGCCACCTCGCACCAAGGCCTTTAAGGCCGCGATCTCCTCGAGGAGCACCGCGTACTCCGACGACGTGACCAGCGCGGAGGGCTTACCGTCCATCCCCAGCACCTGCTTCTCACGTGCCGACGCCCCCTCGTCCGACTGTGCCCATGCCTGGAAGATGGCCACGACGAGAGCCTGTAGCGAGCGGAGAGTAACTCCGCCGAGGTCACCCGCAAGCGGATAACGCACCTTCACCGCCGCGTAGAAGACCGGGTCGAGGCGGTTGTACAACGAGAGCTTGCGGGTCTCGTCGGTGGGCCGCCAGTCAGGAGCGCGGTTATCCCGCACCAGACGTTGCTCACGAGCCAAGATCGGCTGCGGGTCAACGCCCGCGGGATAACGAAGCGCTGCGTGCTCCTGCTGGTGGCTCTCGCGTAAGAACGCCGGCACGCTCCCCTTGATGATGTCGATGAGAGCCCGACGTCCATCTCGGTCAGCTGAAGAGTCCGTACCCCGAAGCCAGGTGTCGGCCACAGAGTTCCGCTCCACGACGAGGGCCAAGACGTCATAGAGAAGCCCATTCACCTTCTCGATAACCAGAGAGGTGGGGTCGTCGAGGTCAAAGGGGGTCAAGTCCAGCCCGGCGGACTCAAACTCTGTCCGAAGCTGCACCACCAACTCGGAGAGACGGTCGGTGTCGTCAGTGCCACGATAATGATGTTTCTTGGAACCAAGGATATCCTCGCGGATACCCTTGGCCCAAGCCCGATGCAACCTCCCCTTGTAGACCACGTCAACAGCGGCGTGTTGGTCAACAAGATGTTTCCGCAACGCGACAGCGGTGTCGGAGTTGCTGGAAACAGCAGGGGGCACCACAGGTGGAGTGCTAGCGGTCGGAGTGTCCCGAACCGCATCCAAAAGCCGTATAGAGGCGTCCAAGTCGGAGTCCTTCAATAGGCGTTTGCGAGCTCGTGTAGATGTAGCCATACTTCTGAAAGCCAGAGAAAAGATGATGCGCGGTAGCACGTTTGGGTGTTGTGGCGGAAATGGAGAGATGACGTAACGGCAGAACGTGCGGAGCGGCGAAAAGAGCGTGGGGCACTTGCAAAAGTCGGAGTGGTCGAAGGTGTCCGGATCACCAGCCCAAAATACGTAAACCAGCGGGATCAGGGCAGGTAAAACAACGCAAATGAACATTGCCACAACCGAGCAATAGCAACGCGCGGTGCCCATGACTCGCAGCCGCAAAAGACGTCTACCGTAAAATCATGTCCAAATCCTAGTCGCACCCAAACGCGCAAGTGCGCACCACCTCTTCAAGCGGCTGCTTAGCCAATCATGGCCAAGATAGCAAGTGGAATGAAAACGTGGATGGGGCCACGACCTACCGGAATATCCAAGTACACTAGATATCAGAAAGTCCCGTACTCGTGTGGATAAACTGTGTAAGATAAATAAACCCTAAGCAAGATATACCCGGAACGGTCTCGGACGGTCTCGGTGTCTAGCCTACCTGTGACACGGCGTGTGTCACAGTACGAACCTACAGATCAGTCAGCAGTCCAGTGTTGGTCCTAGGGATCTGTCATAGGGGCCTGCACCGGGACTCCCGGTCAGGGCTGCCTATACAGATTTCAGCACGTCCTACTTAGCCGAACATGGCAACAGCAAGGCGCTGTGCCATCATCAGAATCACCGGAAAGCCGGTGCGGCCTATAACCTGCGAGGAAGACAGATACGCTGTCCGGCTAAGCTTGCTAGGAGACAAACTGATCATCATATAACTTGTGTCTGGCCGAAGCTTTATGCTCTCGGAAACCCAGACAGTGAAACGATGACTGTACTACTGTACTGTACTACTGTACAGTACAGTGCTAGGATGTCACGGACACGAGACGGAAGCAGGGTCAGGCTAGGGGCTAGTCAGAGCCCATAATAACTAAGCCTAAACCCGAAGTCCAGCATATCTTGAACCGGGATATTCCAGTAGAGCTTGCATATATCGGACTTGCACCTTGAGCGCGCAGGTCCGAGTCCCGTTGGGTCACTGTTGGGTCTAGAGATTGTTGCCATATATGATTATTATATTGTCTGATCAACAATATAATAGTTATACTGGAAGCATTTCGGTGCTTTCCGCATCACGAATCGCGCCGCTCATCCCGAGTCGTTTCCGGCCCGCCGACCATGCCATGGGACATCCTTGCCAAGTGACGAAGAGTGACCCGGGTCCGGGGGGACCCGTGCCGCGGATCCCGGGGGAAACCCGCGCTCGGAGAAACTCTGGGGACAAGAGTTAGAGAAGAAGACCGGGGGCACGAGGCAGTCAGTCGGGATCTCATCTGTGGGGGGGTGGGGGTAGGGGTAAAGCGAAGGGGTATAACAATTAAAACGGTGAATTTAGACGTCACTTGGCAGACCAGATATGAATATATTTATATCCGCAGTGTCATGTGAGCACACTCTTGCCTTGCACGTCTGCGCCTGCGCTGCGGTCCGATCATGCCACGTTTGCAGTTTGCAAGGCCACGTGCGCACAGTGCTGTCAAAATCTGTCAACCCGCACTGTTCGCGTTCCTAAAAAATGATCCTTCCCACCGCACGTTGCAACTGTGCGTGCAATGTGACCGCACGCAACTGAGCCCAGCCGCAGCCGACTGAGTCTGTGACAATCTGTGACATATGCATGACCTGAGGCACATGACAATCGGTTGTTTTATAAAATCACATCATCCAATCAACTCGCCCGTTTTCTACTTTTCTTTTGGATTTGCGACGCTCAGACCTCAGAATAATTCATCTTATTGGAGCTTCGCTTGTCAACCAGCGCAGCCGGCAGCGCAGCGCGACGCTGTTAACTGAACTCCTTCCGGTTCGGCTTGCGCTCGGCTGGCCCTTATAAACCATTAAACCTTATTATCAGTTTATCACAAGAACATTTTATACTAGGCGGATCGATCTCAAAAAGAGATCTCCACTAGGCCATCTGACCGTAGGATCATGTGCGCGACAGTGCTTCGCTTTTTGCATCCCAACATGCCATGCCATAACGCGAGGGTGGCGTCGCGATAAATGTACGCGACTGTCATCGTTAGCGTCTGGCGATCGTGAGATCGGAAGTTCGTCTGTGTCGCCCGTTGGGATTCGCGCTTTGCTGCTGTGCTGCTGCTGCTGCTGCTGCTGATTTTAAAAGTAAGTAATTTTCCAAATCATAAGTTAAGGAGCAGAGGCGACCTAGACGGACAGAGACGAGACCAGACGAGAGAGAACCTTTCCCCGGAGCCCTGTGACTGTTTCCATGCCGTGTTCTGCGACAGAAACTTTTGATTGCATTATCATTATGGTCATAGATAGTCGCCCGTGTATTCAAGTTGTGTAGCGAAGGCATCCTGAAGTATGCAGTTTGATTTTCGTAGAGAAATATAATCCTCACGTGCTTTTGAACAGCGGACACGCTGGTAGACTGCTTGCCACCAGCTAGTTATGGACACTTTGGAGAGTTACTGGGCCACCGAAACTGATTAATTGCAACTTATATATTCGCGTATCTTGGCCTCAACAGGCCGTTCGTTTAATACCTCTTTTTCTGGGTTGCCTGTTTCAGAATGGCACAGTTAACGAAAAGTCGTCGACCGTAGCTTCAGTTTTCCAAGGAGAAGACTCGGCGAGGATGATACTGCCTAAATAGAGAGGAGTTGCGCTAGAATGCCGATTCTCAAGTTTTTGTCCAAAAAGTTTCCCAGTTTCAGCAAGGACAAAAGCCACCTGCAGCAAACGGCGCTCGTGCGTTCCTTTCCCTCACGGACTTGGTTGCTCGTGCGGTCATTACTACACAGTCTTTTTTTAGATATTCAGAGAAAAGCTTCACCGTATGCTGTTGGTGAGATACACATGGACTGTATGCAATAGCCACCGGCCTTATTGCGCGTGCAACTCCTTTTGCGTCTCTTTTATTTTCGCACGATCCGTGTAGAGCAAGGTTTTGGGCTGGTGCTTGTGGACGGTTTTGACTTCAGGCCGAAACTACACCGAGTTACGTCACTTCTCAAACTCCGCGAGACGACTTTACGGCGCAAGCCAAAGCGGAGCCATGTTCCGCAGACTTCGTAGCTTGTCCTCTTCCTTCACCTTACCCCAACCCTCGAAAATCACTCGACCTGTCGCCTCAAAGCGATCCTCCTGCACGCCCTGCAACTCCTCCGAGCGCACATGGTAACGGAGTTATCGACGCACCTACAGGCGTGAAGTTCAGGTACGACGATGGTCGAAACTGCATCCGCGTTTCACCTGTCAGTTCGAGCTTCAGAAGCCGCAACTGTACGAGCTTCTTTCGTCAAGTTCATCCTTCAGTGCGCTCCATGATAAACTTGGTTAAGTTTGGCATACAGCTGGAACAATCCATACGTAATAACCTCGTTTGAACACGAGTAAATTGCATTGACCCAGAAAAGGTCCTCGACTACCTCCGTGCTAACGGGGAATGTTTGGTTCTTGCAGAGGCTACTCTCCGATTGCCGCGACCGCTTCGCTCTTTAGTCTCGGTAGGTACTCAGAAATTTTCGCTGATCCCCAAAGCGCGTCAATGCAGTATGCTTCAAGTTAATGCGCTCTTTTTCGCGTTTGTATGCATGCCCGTTTGACAACCAGGAGGTGGCCTTGCGCCGTTCGGGTCATACAACACGTTTGTGGCGCTTGCGTACAGTCAAGGTTGCCTGTGTGGGGAGGGTTCATCGTGCAGACCCACCTAACGCCTCCCATCAAGAGGCTGGAGGGGAGAGGATCTACGAGGTTAGATGACCGTTGAAGGGCCAGATGTTTCCTCTGATGAATTTTCTGACTGTGAAATACCTGACTGTGAAATACTGGGCTCTCCAGGAGTCATCCCGCAACGCGCATATCCATCGTTGATAGTGTTCAGGGGCCGTCGCCCAGTGGGTCGCATCCTGTACTCGATCGAATTCCAGTGGTGATTTTTGTCTGGTCTAGGAATCAAATAGGATCCACCCCCGATCGTTCAGGCGAGCGTGCCATTGCGGTAACAGAAGGGCGATAGATTCTCCGCTTGGGAGCGCCTCAACAAGACCTTTGCCCAAGCCTAGGCGTTCAAATGATCAGTGTGCCTATGGCCTTTGCGTGGGCTTGTCACTCCCAGCCACCCGGATGCGGGCTCGGCTGCTCCCTCCTCGGCTCCCAGCCAGAATTTACTTTCTCGGCGGCAGTGATTAGTTTCTGCCGCACAGAGCATACAGTGCTACGCCCCCGCGCATACTGTGGATGTTGCTCCTCGTGAGCTGTAGATGTCTTTACCGAGATACCTTGCGGCGCAGGTGGAGATCGTTGATATACATGGGAACGTCCTGCTGGCGAACGTGTCCTGCCAGGTGCGTCGGCGGTGCGGCAGTTCGCAGCCCCCAGGACTACTGCATCGGCGGTGCGGCAGCTCGCAGCCCCCAGGACTACTGCATCGGCGGTGCGGCAGTTCGCAGCCCCCAGGACTACTGCATCGGCGGTGCGGCAGTTTGCAGCCCCCAGGTCCACTGCATTGCGGCGCCCAGCAAGCGGCTGCGTTGATACTCTGGTTTCCGACGTGTACTGTCGTAGTCGCAATAGCAGCCGCGTGACAACGTGGCGGTTCGTCGCCTGCCTTACACATGAGGCTGACGCGATAGCTGCCCTGCTTTGCCTGTAGCACGTCCCTGCCTTACACATGAGGCTGATGCGATAGCTGCGCTGCTTTGCCTGTAGCACGTCCCTGCCTTACACATGAGGCTGATGCGATAGCTGCGCTGCTTTGCCTGTAGCACGTCCCTGCCTTCACATGAGGCTGACGCGATAGAGGCGCTGCTTTGCCTTTGCCTGTAGGCATGCGATCGCCTGCCTTCCCTGCCTTACACATGAGGCTGACGCGATAGAGGCGCTGCTTTGCCTGTAGCACGTCCCTGCCTTACACATGAGGCCGGTATATACCCATCGTTGGTATCTTAGAGTGTCCCCGCCTTCCTCCTCATATCTGGCGTTTGTGTTATTTTGTAACAGCTCTGATTTGATGGCAGAGGTACGTAACGTTGGCTCGTGTGGACATAAGCTTGCCTTGCGATTTGGAAGTACAGGGCATCTCTCCACGAATGGCGTGCGCCACTCTGTCTCCAACTTGTACGCGCGCTGCAACTGGCGTGCACTTTTTTTTCCATTTTGAGAAATCGGTCCTTCGCTGCGGCAGGTTAGCGCTCAGGGCATCTTGCTCGAGACCCCGAGCGTGCACGACGAGGACCTCACTGGGTGGTACCCGCTTCATGCCATCAAACGGTAGCCGGCCCCACTGCTTTGTTTCATTGGCCTCTTTCACGCCCCTTCTCCCAGACGCTGCCTTCGCCTACTGCTGCTGTGCCATTTCCCCTCCCACAGCTGCGGCCTGTTGTCGCCGTCGTTTCCACTGCTCGGCAGCGCGGGCTCTCTCTCGTTGGTCATCTCGCGTGTTCTGCGAGCATGTTGCCCCAGTCAGGCTCTCCCAGTCGTAGGGGTGATGGAGTGAGTCGACTCACTGATCCGCCTTGCGCGGTGTGCCCTCGTCTTCGCCCAGGTGGGGTATGGACGATTCTGGCAGCATCTTCGCTTTCTCAGTGAAGAAGGACAGCAAGATCGCCGACATCTTCTTTCGGGAGGACGTGCAGGTGAGCCACATCGCTGACAAAACCCTGCTTTCTTTTCATCCCCCTTACGAAGGCTCTCGCGGCATGAACCGTTGGGTATCTGCTCTAACGAGCTCGATCCTCCCGCAGGGTCGTGCCTTGGAGGCATTCTTCGGCGCCATCGTGAAGAGGCACACCATCCCCCAAAAGCCACGCGGGCACAGACACAGCGAGCGAGCCTTCAGTTTGGCTCCTGTTGCTTCCCTGCCGTCCGTCGAGACTGGCGACAGTGATACGGACAGTGAGGCAGACGTGGATCTCCCGTTTGAGCAATCTGCTGGGGAGGAGACGTGCGTGTTTGCGAGCGGGCTGGTCATCAAGCGGCCCATCGGATACTCAGTCGCGGAGCAGCCGGCCCTCCTCCAGGTCCACTGGCAGACCATGCCCAGCATCCAGAAAGTGAGCAGCAAGCAATCAGAGCTCGACGCGTCCGTCGAGCAGATCGCCGTCATAGAGTCCTCCGATGCAGCCGCGGTGGTTGAGGGTGGGCATGAGGGAAGCCCTACCACTCTCAGTGAGACTCTGGAGCAGGAAGCGAGGTCGGATGCACATCTTGCAGCGAAGGATGAGGCTGCTCTTGAGGCCTCCGTGGAGCAAACGGAGCCGTCCCCACAGACTTCTTGCTCAGATACAAGCTCATCCTCCTACGTAGAAGATACGCCCTCGTCCAACTTGAAGCAAAGTGATGTGCCTGCAGCTGAACAGCAGTCGAGCCTGACTGCGAGCCCTCTGGATGCTCCTGTAGAAGCTTGCTCTCACAAGGTTCTCACAGATACACCGCAGGCGGGCACTGCGGAGGACAGCTCACCACAAGGCCAGCACGAGACGCCGCATCAAAGCCAAGAAGAGACGCCACATCAAGGCACGCAAGAGACGTCACTTAACGGCCAGCGAGAGACGTCACTTAATGGCCAGCGAGAGACGTCAGTTAACGGCCAGCAAGAGGTGCCCAGCGACGTCCAGCAAGAGCCGCCACGTTCCCCGCATGTACCTCGCTTAAGCGTGCCTCGGCTGGCGCTCGACAAGATCCCCTCCACCACGGTTCCAGTCAGCTACCCCTCCCCAGAAGCGGCTTCGGACAAGTCCTCTGATGAGGACTTCACTCCCCGAGGGGACCTCCACGAGGCCGCCACGTCAGCCACCAGTGACCCTCCGCCGCCCCCAACGACCGCTAGCAAAGCCGAAACTCGCGAAAAAACGCCTCCGGCTGTCAAAGGTGAGTCAGTCCTTGCATGAGACGCGTCACTCGCTCGCAGGAGGCACTCGCAGCCTCTGGAGCTTGCGCTGGGTTCCGCACGGGAGTTCTGTGACCTGCCACATTATAACCGGACGGAATCGTGGTGCTTCCGAGGGCGCCGCAGGGTTGCTGTTGTGGCGCATTGCTATAGGCCGGCATGCGCGCCCAGGCGTTGGATGCTTTCGTTCTATCCACGGCCACGCTGCATCGGAAAGGGATCGGGCGTTGACTCCGTCTTGGCACGCAGGGGTTCCAGCATCTGGGCGTGCAGCTGCCACCGCCCACGCCGCCGCCGCCACCAATGGACACGCACGAGCTTCTCAGAGGGCGGTTGTCACCCCTGGCGCGGTGACGAAGACCCCAACGCCGGGCACGCGGCCCAGCTCTGCCGGGATCCGAGCCTCTGTGCACTCTCCTCTCTCGTCATATGCTGCAAAGCAGCTCGCCAGCAGCAGGGCGACGGCGGCTGGTGGGCACAAAGCGGCAGGGACTGCAGCCTCCGGGCCGACAGCTGCACGGACGCGGTCGCTGCAGCCAGCTCGCGGTGCCAAGCCAACACCTGGCAGATCCACTCCGGCTGCAAGTCGAACTTCGAGTGTGAGAAATTCCCGACCGGGTGGCACGCCGACTGGGACCACACCTTCAGGTGGGCCAGCCCTGAGGGGCCCTCCGGAGGCGCTGGGAGTGTCCTCTGGCCTTCACTTGCTGCGTCACGCCCGGCAGTGGATCCCTGTGAACCCTTCCCGAAGCCGAGCCGGCGGTGGCTCCCTGTGAACCCCTCCCGAAGCCGAGCCGGCACGTGTGACACCCCAGCACGCACAGGCGCAACACGACCGCACCGGAAGCCACGTCTTGATATGCATCACCCCGGTCCGCTTGCTGCACTCCGAGACCTGCCTGAAGCCGCGGCTCGCCCCGTGTTGTTGAACGATCCACTGCTTTTAAGCGGAGCAATCGCGCATGCATGGGCCGCCCAGGGACCCTCCTGGGGGCGCGCAATCACAGCGTGTGTGCCCGGGTTGCTGTTGTTCCAGGAGCTCGATCCAGCTCCAAGTTGAAGGCCGGCGCTGAGGTAGGCATCCTGCCCGTGCCTCGCAGCCTGAGAATGACTGGGAGCCTGACTTGTTCTGGGGTGCTCTGGCACACATCTGAGTGAAGGTTGCTGCCCTGAGAAGCGCGGTGCCCTGGAATTTCCTGTCTCTCACAAATAAACCGCTTTGTTTATTTCTGGGAATGGGTGAATATCTGCACCTCTGGCTTAGGTGTCAACGGAGATGCCACCGGATTTCCCCGGAGATGCCACTGAAGCATGTAGGTTTTTTCTGGAGATGTCACTGAAGCATGTAGGTTTTCCGGAGATGCCACTGAAGCATGTAGGTTTTCCCGGAGATGCCACTGAAGCATGTAGGTTCTTTCCGGAGATGCCACTAAAGCATGTAGGTTTATTCCGGAGATGCCACTGAAGCATGTAGGTTCTTTCCGGAGATGCCACTAAAGCATGTAGGTTTATTCCGGAGATGCCACTGAAGCATGTAGGTTCTTTCCGGAGATGCCACTAAAGAATGTAGGATTTTCCAGGGAATGCGGCTGAAGCATGTAGGGTTTTCCAAGGAATGCGGCTGAAGCATGTAGGGTTTTCCAAGGAATGCGGCTGAAGCATGTCGGGTTTTACAGGGGGAAACCGCTATCAAGTGTTAGGGTTTGCCAATCATCCCCTCATGTGTCTAGGGTTTACCTCCAGGAAATGCTTCTTGAGCACCCCTGGCAACCTTGGCATTTTGAAACCTGCCCTCACCTGTCTACCTCTGCTGCACCAGCCCAGGAGCGTGGGAGGGGGTCGGGGCACAGACCCCACTGAGAGGGACCGCAGCGGAGGCGGCTAAGGACAGCAGCCCTGCGGAGAAGGTCCCTGTGATTGAAGGTGTGCGCCAGGCTCCAAAAGCTATTGGTCTTCGCATGCACCATCCATCTGCGGCTTAGTGCGCGGCTCTTCGGGCTTTGGCTTTCTTCGGATACGCCTTCTGCATCTCGGCTTTCCCACGCCTTTGATGCTATTTTTCCAAGTGATGCCATTTTTGCAACAGTCATCTCAGCTTTCCCACGCCTTTGATGCTATTTTTCCAAGTGATGCCATTTTTGCAACAGTCATCTCAGCTTTCCCACGCCTTTGATGCTATTTTTCCAAGTGATGCCATTTTTGCAACAGTCATCTCAGCTTTCCCACGCCTTTGATGTTATTTTTCCAAGTGATGCCATTTTTGCAACAGTCATCTCAGCTTTCCCACGCCTTTGATGCTATTTTTCCAAGTGATGCCATTTTTGCAACAGTCATCTCAGCTTTCCCATGCCTTTGATGTTATTTTTCCAAGTGATGCCATTTTTGCAACAGTCATCTCAGCTTTCCCACGCCTTTGATGTTATTTTTCCAAGTGATGCCATTTTTGCAACAGTCATCTCAGCTTTCCCACGCCTTTGATGTTATTTTTCCAAGTGATGCCATTTTTGCAACAGTCATCTCAGCTTTCCCACGCCTTTGTTGCTGTTTTGGAAATAGTCGTACCCACTCATGTATTTTCTAAACACCGTTAAAGCTCTTCTTGATGAAAATATGGCCAGAACTGTCATTCTCTCTCTCTTGTGTGATGAATGGGCTTCCGCAGAATGCTCTAGCTGATCGTGATTGGTGGAGCGTCTATTGCCATGCAGCCGTGAGTGCTATTGAGGGAGAATTGAGTTGTGCAATGTTTCACTAAGGCTGGAGCCGAACGGTTTAGGGGCAGAAGGCTGCCAGCTCCACGTCCTCAGAGTTCAGTGCGTCATGTTTTGATGACGTTGGGGTGCTGTGGGTGGCATGGGCAGTTGATTTGGGAACTGGAAATAAGAGGTGTGTCCAATGATTGACTTGTTATGAACTGATAAAATGAAAAAGCTGCTGATGCATCCGACGCTGCGAAGTATCCACCTCTGTGCTAATACCTCGCAGCTTCCTCTGTGCCAATACCTCGCAGCTTCCTCTGTGCCAGTACCTCAGCTTCCTCTGTGCCAATACCTCGCAGCTTCCTCTGTGCCAGTACCTCGCAGCTTCCTCTGTGCCAATACCTACGCAGCGTCCTCTGTGCAGCCTCAACGCTTCCTCTGTTACCCAGTACCTCGGGCTTCCTCTGTACCGATACCTGCGGCTCCTGTACCTTATTACCTTGCAGCTTCCTCTGTGCCGTTACCTCGCCTTGGCTTCCTCTGTGCTTATTACCTGCAGCTTCCTCTGTGCCAGTACCTCGCAGCTTCCTCTGTGCCAATACCTCGCCGTTTCCTCTGTGCCAGTACCTCGCAGCTTCCTCTGTGCCGATACCTCGCAGCTTCCAGGGACGTAGTGCCTTGCTTTACTGTGGATGTGATTTCCGAATGCAAAATTAACGGGTTGTGTGTCTCAGGCCCATGTCGGCAAGCAAAACGTTGGAGCACACTTCACCTCATTTAGCTGTGAAACCCAACTCAAGAGGTACTGTTTACCGCTTATGATAGCAACTGAAATGGTATTACGGACAAAACGACTTGGTTGACAGGAGTCCCTCAAAGAATTGGTTGCAACATATGGCGCCATATTCATGAGGATGGTTTTCAATGAATAGGCAGAGCCACGTCCACATTGCATCACTGGGGCACACTTTCTACTGCGCTTACACAAAAGGGCACTTGAATGCATGCCCCCCCCCGGCATTCAGCACATGCCAAGCACGGGCTCTATTTAATTTTCCACGCCGCTAATGATGAACCTGGCACGCTTTGCAGGTGTTAGCGCCCAATCGAGGATTTCGGCAAGCGCGACTCGGTTTAAGTAAAACCAAAATATTATGACTAGCAGGACTGGGGTGATCGCGTCGTACTCCGCAATGAGGGAATGAGTTTACTTCTGTTGATTGAGTTTATTGTAGGCGAGCTACGCCCATCAGTTTTGAGAGCAGTGAGGCATTAGTGCTGTGCTAGGTCATGTTATCAACAGTAATGGAAAACCGGGTATTGTTCACATAAGTGCAATCCATGCTCGAACAATGTAATAACGGATTCGGTGTTGTGGTTCCTATGCATAATAAAGGGAGTTGATATCTCTTATTGAATTACAATATATAGCCTGTATGCAGTCACATATTGTCGCCGTATACTCAGCACATGATACGGGTGCTAAATTGCGCGCGGATCATAAATCTGCTGATGTTTTCTGTGCCGTATCTCATACTGCGTAATTTTTACAGCTGCGAATCATCCATGCGCGTGCATATGATCGCCGCGCATACTTCTGACTGCGAATCGCTTCTGCGCGCACATATGATTGCCGCGCATACATTTCTTACAGCTGCGAATCGCTTCTGTGCGCATATGTGATCTCAGAGCATTCGTATGCCTCATGCACACCTTTTCGCACAGTGTATACGACGGTCAGCTGTTCTGTACGATCCTGCGAATGCGACGATTATCCTCGCGCACTCTCTTCGCTTTTGCAGCGGTATGTGCAGTATATCAATATTCGTATTTATTCGACTGCGTCGCCAGATATGCTTTGCGCTCCGCAACCTGTAAACACAAAATTATTGATATCTACGCGCTGCACTCACACTTGAGTTCTCGTTTCTCGTGCCTGACGAGTTAGAATACCATCTGATACGGGCTGATATGCGAGCCCTTAGTATATCATATAAAATAATAGAAAGCGTTGTGTTATAGGACAGTGACACACGCGTAAGTTATTAGCGGGGATGAGTGCAGACTTCTGACAGAAGATGTTGCTCTAGCACAACGCTAGCTCATCTATACCAAATGTCTCCCATCGCATAGATGGTACCGCTATTGGGTTGTGAACCCGAGACATTGGTTGAACGACCAGTATCGGCTAAACGAATAATGCGTTTGCCATATGATACTGCGCATGCTTATTCAGAACATGCTAGAAGCGAAGATGCATACTTGTCCGAACCATTTCGGTTCTTCAAGATGGATCTTGCTTTGCCATCTCGAGTCCGCGACATACGGCCTCTCGATGACATGTGCCATTCAAGTCTTACCTTGAATGAATGACAGATGATGTGACTTATCATCTCGATGACATGTACAGTCATAGTCGACCGTACTGACGATTGTCTGACGACTGTCTGACGAATGTCTGACGACTGTCTGTCATTATAATATATGACATGACTCGACATGACATGACATGACATGGTATGACATGTCTGACAGGTATGACAGGTATGACACATGTGTCATCGGTCATAACCCTAACACAGCTGGCAAGATGCGGTGTCACTCTAAGACAATTGCGGCTAAGGTCTAGACTAGTTCACTCAACATGTTGGTTGCGATGTGGCCGCGTATTCGCTAAGTGGCGGCGGCGGTGTTCTCGAAGATGTCGAGGGGCATCCAGACGACGAATCAACCAACTCCTGTGCGGTGCCAAAGCCAAAAGTAGCCTGGCACCACCAGAGCGAACGCGTCGACGAGAAGGGGATGGGGAGGTGGAAGGTGAAAAATGCGGTAAGGGGGCGCGATTGAGCGCATTGGGAATGGCTCGAAAGGAACGATGGTGAGGGGCGAAGTGGGCGTGGCAACATCACCACACACCACTAGATGGTAAACAGGTGGGGTGCAAGGCGAGGGCGAAGGGAGTGGAGGGACGAAGTCGAAGGAGTCAAAGCACTCGTTGTTGATGGCGAACGCGATGGACTCGAGTTTGGTGCTTGGTTTGTAAGCACCACCAGGCACCACCAGACCACAGCCAAAGGGAAGATGTTGTCGTCGAAGCAAGTCCAGTGCAAACCGAACTGCGGCCATGCGCGCACGCTGGCGTAGCGAGGCCATGATCTCTGCGGCTGCACAATCTGGAAGGCGCGTCGATAGGGTTTCGTGGGTGAAAGGTAACTCCTCGAAAAATTAACCAAATCAAGCGATGGAGAAGTCAAATTGGGGTGAAATTTGACGAGGAAAACGGGGGTAATGTCAAAAAACGTCGTACGGTAACCCGTATTCCCGCCAGAAGGGGTGCTGCTGGTCAGAAAATGGACGTTTGGGTTGATGGTGATAACGTAACTTCTTGTAAAATTAACGGAATCGGACGATGTAGGGGTCAAATTAGGGTAAAATTCGACGAGGAACACGGTGGTCACGTCAAAAATGCCGTAAGGTACGTCAGTTTTCCGGCAGCAGAGGCGCTGCTGGCCAGAGCGTTGAAGGACGTCGAAGGAAGTAGGCGGCCAGAGTGAAGGAAGTAAATAAGGAAGTTTGGCCGAGGGAGATCGCGTAAAACCAGTCACAGACGGTAGGCAACACACGAAGTTGGACAAGGAAGTTGGGATGATCATCCCAACTTCCTCGAGGCAGTTGCACTCAAACCGAAGTAAGTCCGAAGGAAGTAATAGGGAATTGTAGAATTGACGCGAAGCCAAAGCGAGTCCAGCCAAACCGAACACCACCAAGCGTGATGTGGGTCGATAACCTGATAGAAACGGTGATATCGGTGTATATATATAAGGTGTATATATATACAAAGCAGTCTGAAAACACACAGTGACGGGTGCTCGGAATGTGATAGCATAAACTGGAGAGACAGACATACGGACTGTCTAAATAGAGAAGGCTAACGTGACGGGGACACGGTCACGGGTGACACACGCCACACACAGTGAGGGGTGACGCAAGGAGAAGCAGGCCCCCATACAGTGGGGGGGAAATCGGCTTCACCGTGACTTTCCCGGGAAAACAAATGCTGGACTTTAGGTTCAGGGTTATTATTATGGGCTCTGATAGCCCCTAGCCTGACCCGTCTCTGATCGGAACCGTGACTCCGCTAGTAGCTAGGATGACAGTACAGTTGTACTGTACTGTCAGTCATTACTTCGTATTATCCGGGTTTCCGAGATGCATGATAAAAGCACTCGGCCGGACTGATTATGGGAGCTTAGCCAGTTTGTTTTACCCGAGCGGAACACCTGTTCTCGCAGGTTATGCGCGTCACCACTTCCCTAGTGATTCTGATGGCACAGCGCCTAGCTGTTGCCATGTTTGGCTAAGTTTTGACACAGAGATGGGGTGGGCGCCCCCTTAGGCAGTAGTTCGTCTTTCCGCGGTATGGCCTCTTTTTGAAGTGGAGATCAGATTATGGCACATTTTTCGGCAGCAGTATCGTCGCTTATTATGGCTTCTTTTTACGTTTCACCTGGCCGGTGGAGAGGGCATTCCGCGTATTGTGGGTCGCAACCACTTTTAGCCAGTCGGCTCATGACCTGTTTGATGTTGTTTTTACCGCTGAGACTTCTGCAGGATTGGCCGCTGCGTAATGCTTACTACTGTCGCTCCGTTAGCCCGCGACCCCATCTTGCCGTCATTTTTACTATGGAGACTCCGATTGGACCACGCACACGCGCTAGAGCGCGGAAACTAGCAACCATTTTTGATGATGTTGGGGCGCTGAATGCGGCTACGCCATCGACTCCGCATTTGGCTTCGGGAGAGTCTGAGGCGTCCACTGCGGCAGCCGTACTTTTGCAGAGGTTGCGCAGGGATTCTTTCGATGTTCAATGTGCCAAGACAGCAGCAACAAAAGATCTGGGTGACAAAACTGCAAAGTTTAAAGGCAACGAAAATTCAGCTTCGGACATTTTTTCGCAATTGGTATCCGAGCTGCAGCAGCTGTTCACGCTGCAGTCGCTTGCGTTTGCACCCCTGTTTGAACTGACAGCTGCTGACGCCCCTGTTCTGTCTGCTGCGAATGAGCTGTTATACTCTGTGCTGCTGCTGCTGACTGCGCCAGGGTCTCCTGCCCGTAATTGGGTAGAGGCTTCTGGTTCAGATGTTCCTGCCGATGGCAAACGTGCCACCCTCGAGGTGGTGCGTATGCTTGCGGATGTATCGACCCCGTTCGATGCATTTGCAGAGCTGCTTGAGGTTAGGATCTCTGATGAGCGAGACCCTGACTCTGACATTCGGCTGTTTAACAGTTGTCTTCGGGATGCACAGCGTCTGCAGGCGTTGCCCGAGGACGCTGTTAAACGGCAATTCATCTCTGCGCTGTCTGGGCCGGCTTACGCCGCGCTGGTTGACTCGTTTGCTCGAGCTGACCAGCGTGCGGCTGTGAGTCTGCTCACCTTGCAGGCACGCGTGCGCGAGCAGTACCGCTGCGGGCGGCTCTCGGGCAAGCGCACTGCGGGGCGGTCCATGTCTGTTGCATCTTGCACCACTGACACTGGCCTGGCTTCGGCCATTGATCGGCTCAGTGCTCAGTTGGTCAAGTTGCAACGGGATGTGGATTCCCTTAAGAAGGGTGGCTCCAAGCCGCCTCATGGGAAACACACTCCGCGCAACTTCCACCGACCTGGAGTGCAGCCGCTTGCTCATTCCGCCTCTTCGGAGGTGGCTTTTGACAAGCGGTCTGGCACCTTTGTCCCAACGTGCAGGCACGAGAAGTGCCGCGCCGTCGGGTCAAAGCATTGGCTGAGTGAGTGTCCTCACAAGGACACTCACCCACTGTCCATCTCGGCATCCTACTGCCAAGCCGTCGAGTCTTAAGACTCCGACGTGCTTGCCCTTCGTTTTCAGCGGTACTATGACGCTGGGGATGAGGGGTCCATGGAGCACTTGTGTGCTCTCGTGGGGCAACCTGAAATCTGTGAGCTGTCTGCGCATTCCTTTGCTCCAGAGCCTACGGCTCTGCAGCAGTTCAAGGATGCTGCCTCTGCTGAGTCCGCACCTGATGAGCACCTTTCCATTGGCCGTGTTGCATTTGCTGAGGTCAGCGGTCCGCTTGCTGGTGGTGTCGCTGAGCCGACCGCCAGCAAGCGGCTGCTGCCGAAGGCCTCTGCACCCGTGCATGGTAAGCCGATTGC
>LGRX02001852.1:0-19817 GCA_001247695.2 Cymbomonas tetramitiformis | reverse complement strand
GTCACTTACTGATACTTGGTATATTTTGCGCACAAAAGACAAAAGTTTTTTAGCGCATTGTGATACGCGCAACAGGCGCAACCCTTGGATTTCGCTTAGGTCATTGATGCATGCCGTAGGGAACTGGCGAACATGGTTATGTGGCGATTGCGTTTCTATACCCAAGTAAGCAAAAAATTCCACGATGTGCGCACGCCGTACTTTATGCAGCGGTTTGCAATGTAGATCGCGCATCATTTGTTCCAAGGTTTGCACTTCAGGAGGAAGCTCAAGAAATGAAGGGCGACTAACGTGGCAATCAACCCACATGATACACGGCGTGATCGCGCTAGCTTTGGGGTGTATGCGCATTTTTACATGTATTTATATGCTATTAGCGTAGCAAACCTATAAAGTTATGAAAAACTAACGCGCCTGCTTGTAATACTCAAAGATGTGAGCGACAGCTTCTTTTGCCTTATGTTTCTCCGTACGCGATTTCGGTGGTACTCTGAAAGCCGTTAACGCCGACGTCATAGATTGACGACGTTGCAGAATTTAAGCGGTATGTCAACGCTGTGGCGCTAAACGTCTCACGAACAATATATATATATATATATATTTATATAGATGTATATGTCTGTGTGTGTGTGTACGAAGCTATGATAACACTGTTATTTTGATACGTGGTATACGGTTTACGGCGCGATCGACACACAGTTCCGTACGATCATCCTGTGCCGTGTGTCTTGGCGTAATCGTAAGCGGTCCAGACATCAAACAGTTTTAGGCCTTGGAAATTGTATATCGCGTATCCTATTAAAAATTTATGGATTTCAGTTAAATATTCGAATATAACCTCTGGAATTGCAGGTGGATCTGGCTCAGACTCAGCCGGTTTTGCGATTTCATACATTTTATGCACATGATAACAATTTATTGCATCGTGATCGGGGTAGCCAATTTTCAGGTTTTGTAAAAATATTGTACATATGCAATAGCGGGCACGCGTGAATACCTGCTCTACTAATTCGGGTATGTGCTTCATTTCGTTATCGCAGGATGTGTAAAAATAATAATGCTCAGCGGCTGTCCACCACTCGGGTGCAAGCGCCATATACGGCATCGCGCCGCGTTCATGTTCTGTTTTTAGAATTGTTTTACAACTTTCGAAGCACCGCAAATGCGCGTGATAGCCAAAGATGTTATTCTGCACGTCGGGGTCGTATGTAGTGGTTTTGTTTACTGTATTGGCAAACAGCACCACACGATTTATGCCCTTGTTCGTCGTGCCACGATGCACGCCCGTAAAAAGATGGGCAGCGCCAAAGCCATCATACCTTAGTTGTGTATAATTTTCAGATTTATCCATTTCTTCTAAACTGTGAGCTAAATCCATGTTTGGCAACGCGTACAACGCGTAGTCGTCATCCGCGGCGTCCATCTTTTTACCTTTTGCCATTGCGTTTCGATCGGGCGAGGATGTGAGCTCGCGCGTGAATGTACCACTCCGTGAATCGTACACATCTACCAACTTTGCAGTGCCAGAACGACAATAGAGAGAGTGTACATACTTCGTGCTGTACCCCTCGGATCCCGGTTGGTATTTTTGCTCCGTTAAATAACCTATATTTATTAGGCGTGTCTTTATTAACTCCACATCTACCGCGGGCGTGCATTCGGATACGTATTTGTCTATTTCGGGAAAATATAAACATAGCTCTTGCCAACTCATTGTATAAAAGTTTGCAGGTATATAAAAGTTTTTAAAACAATCGCAGAACGCACTCAAAAATGCCGGTGTGAAGTGGTGTAAAGTAGTTAAAAAACTATTATTTATTAGGCGTGTTTTTACTAACTCCACATCTACCACGGACGTGCGTTCAAATACGTAGCTTTTTATATCGGTAACAGTTAACCATAGCTCTTGCCAACTCGTTGTAAAAAAATTTGTGGGTAGTTCAAAATGTACAATTTTTTCGCGAATCGCATGTACAAATGCCGATGTAAAGTAGTATTCATCCGTCAGGGGCTCGCCTTTCAAAAGTTTTTGTATATTAGGATGCGCTGCAAAGTCGCACCCTTTTAAACCGCTGTAATCTATGCGAGGCAGCGTACTGATCTCGGTACCGCACGTCGGTCCCATACATATAGCTATAGATGCGTAGCCGATGCCGCTGTACAGCCGTTCATCAAGCGGGTTGTTGCCAACAGCTGTATTGTGTGCATGCACGGTAGTGGCGCGTGCACACACCGCGTGTTGGTACGGATGATCTGGCGCCATATCCGAGTGCCACGTTTGTTTTTTGTCTATTTTAGGGTCGGTTGTGCAAAGAAGAGCAAAGTTTTCAAGGTCCATGTGTTTGAAGTATTCCACCACACTAAATTTATGCATTATTTTCTCTATTTGCTCATCAATCAAGAAACCTATGGTTTTGGTTCCCTGTCCCTTCACAATTACATTTCGTATATGATTTTCGTAAAACGTAGTTGGTTTTGTTTGTGTACGCATACAAACATTATTTACGTTCGGTAAGTCCGTACTAACGAACACCTCCGTGACACCCCCAGATATAAATCGCACGCTGCCCTCATCGTAATAAGTTTTATTTACGTGAGCAGTAATTAGTTTACTAATAACGTTCTGTAGGTCAATTTTGCTTTGTTCCTCAGAGCGCGTTTCTGACGCGAGTTTTAATGCGGCGCCTGCGCGTTCGTACATATGCCTACGAAATCGGTTTATAGCTTCGTCGGTGTCATCTGATGCACCTGCGATTGAGGGCACGTCATATTCTGCTGCAGCATTTGACATGACTGAATCCGGGTTTCGTAGCCGTTTTTTTGGGTTAGTTTTAGGTGTCGAATCAATAAAATCGGTTCTCTCACCATCATCACCTGCCATGCGTAGAGTGGCCATGTGATGCTCGAGCGACGCGAAATGTGCGACCGACATCGCGCGAAATTGTTGTAGGGAGTAAGGCAACACACCTTAATTATTGCTTGATAGCAGGTATCTATACGCCTTAAGCTTTGAGATGTGCATTGGGTAGTTATAAACGTGTTGTGCGTCACTAACCGCCTTTACGGCCGCGGACGATATGGGAGAAACTCCGGCGGGTGCACCTCCGCCGGATTTTGCGGCGCACTAGTTGCAGTTCAATACTATCGACGTGTGGCCTGCGCGACGACAACACGAAGCACCTCATGGATTGTTGAATTGTTTTATTACTAATAACTCCGGTAATAACAGCAGTGGTCCTATCGCCAATCAAGGGATGTCGACGTCGAGTGATGTGCCAAGAGATGATCCCACCGAGGTCACAAGTGGCCCAGAAGAAGCCCCGGTGGTAGATGTGAGCCATTAGAGGGAACTGACACGTTGAAACCACCGTTATTGTTTTTTAAGGCCACCCGCGCGATTTATACGAAGCTGCGATAACCTTGCACAGGCGTACGTTTCGCCAAAACGAACACTGTAGACACTATAAATACACGCGCACGCGTGGTCGGTCGTAATCACGGAAGACTTATCTACAGCTAACATCGATCATGAGCGTGCATCACCCTATTATTGGGGAACACGGGTTAATGATGACACAACCGGCGCGATCAACTTATTCCAGGATATGTATGCAAACTGAGTTAATCCATACTATTACTAACTTTAAAAGCTTGGCAAAAACAAATCCAGATACTTTACGCGGCTGTTTACGAAACGCTGGTGAAAACGGGTATCGTAATGACCTGAAGGCCAAACTACTAAGGGCCATAAAAGAAGGCGACGGTTTCCAGTACAGTACCTTACGTTCTGCGTTTGAAGAGGTGAAGGGAAGTATCAGTAACAATGAGTTAAGAAACCTTCTTGATAAACTTATGTCATATTTGGAAACGGAATACTTCAAACATAGATAGTAGGTAAGGCATGCACGTTAACAAGCATGTTTACGACTTCACACGTATAGCGCGGCGTTTTAGTTCACAAACCAGTTGGTATAGTATGGTGTTGGCGAGCTGTACATGGCGTAACCGTTTTCGGTTGCGATCATATAATGTTGATAACAATGTTGAAATGAATAAAAAACAGGCATATACATGTTGCATGCGCGATTCGTGATTCGTAATCGGCGCGTCGCTTCACGCCCCGTGCAGGTCCGACGCGCTCCTGCGCACGTCTCTCGCGGGGTAATCGCGAGTGGTCGCCTCGTCCGTCGCGCCGAGCGTGGGGTGGTACGCAAGACGCGTGTCGGCGTCCGCCAGAGCGTCCGGTACGTGATAGTAGCGCATGCGCGTATCGAAGGCGACGTCCTCCGGTATGGGGTCCCTGCGGAACACGTAATCTCGCAGCGCTTCCGGCGTCGCGTCCGTGCCGTGCGTTGCGCGCAGCTTGGCGGACCTGAAGCAGGTGCAGCCGAAATCGGTACGACACATAAGGAAGGGGTCCACCATGCCGTCCTGCGCATCCGCCGCTTCCTCGCGGTCACGCACCGCCTGTCGCGAAAAAGTTAGGCGCTCCCGCAGCTGGGCGGGGTCGGGCACGGGCGCCTTCGCGTCGCGGCACATCTGCTCCAAAGCGTCGTCGCACGTCTCGTGCTCCACCCGCATGATGGCGCACTCCGCGTCGTGCTGGGGCACGTCGTAGTACTTGGGATACTGCGGAAGGTGCGTCACGTCGTTGTTCGCGGCGACCACCCGGGCGTGGTCGTTGTACAACAAGCGCTGACACCGCACGTTAGACGTTACGCACTCGCGCATAATGTTGCGCACGTCGAAGGCGTCGTCGTCCAGGGTGGCGGTCGCTGGATTTTCGGGCACGTGCGACACCGAGACGGCCAGCGAAATGCCGCTCTCCTCCTGCACCCAGCGCATGGGCGTGATGAGGGAGTTGCTCCTGACGTCTTTGTGCTGCTGCGTCAGCAGCGTGGCGAGGATGCCCTCCACGTATTCGCTCTCGAGCTTGTCGGAGTTGTGCCGACGGGAGTTGCGCGGGTCCGCGTAGTAACCGACCACCGCGCGCGCGAAGCGTGCCAGTATCGCCTGCTGCGCGTGTTTCGGGGCCACCGTGCGGTCTCTGGCCTCGAAGGTGCTCTGCACGATGCAGTATCGCGTGTCCACGTCCGCGTCGTCCGCCGCCATGTCGGTGGGATGAATCAGAACCTGACCGTTGTCGGCGCATTGCGCGCCGGCGAAAAAAAGAATCATGCGCACCGGCTTGCTCATGAGGCTCACCACCAGCGTGCTGAAACTGTACAGCGCGATGGACGAGGAGCACACGGCGCATTTGTCCACCTCCCTAAAAAACTGCGGCGTAAACTGCCTGGCTTCATCGGGCACGGCGCTTCGGTCGCTGCTGAGCGCGCGCCATACCGCCGCGTGCATGGTGTGCGCGTAGGCCATCGAGTAGACGTCCGCCATGCGTCGGCTAGGGTCCTCCAACGTCCGACCCAGCTTGTCCAGTACCCGTTTGAAGCTCGCGTGCCGACGCTTGACCTCTTTCATGCTCGGGCCGCGGCACACGCGCAACCGCACGGCTATCGCGTAGAGCACGGTGAGCACGGTGTGCCTCGCGCGCACGTTCATCTGAGCCTCGGCGTCGGTGCCGTCGTAGGCCGCGCTGGGGTCGCGCAGTCTTTCGCCGAGGGCGTACATTCTGGCACGGACGCACACGTCGAAGGTCATTTGCGGGAAGTGCTTCACGTAGTTGCCGCGCGTACGGTCGGACATGGTGTCTTGCTTGCCGCGCGGCACCTTCATCGCCTCGTGCGGCGTGGCGCGGGAGCGCACGGCGTTCGGTATGCGGTGGTACGGTTGGTTCATGAGGGCGATGATCAGGTAGCGTGGAAATATTTTCACCGTCTCGGGCATGAACCCCCCACGCTCGCCACGGTGATCGACGCCCGGCACGAGCCGCTTGTGCGACATGCCATCGCCGGTGAGCGCGGCTTTGAGCTTCGCTACGCGCTCGTCGTCGCCGTTCTTCATGCCCACCAGATTGGGCGGCATCTCGTTGTAAAGCTCGGCGAAGTAGGTGCAGTGCTCCTCGTCGCAACCGGTGTACTGATTGCTGGGAAAGTACGACCCGGGCGTCTGGCCGGTGACCAGGTTGCGCATGGCGTCCGGCAGGGTCACGCGCGACACCTCCTCCATGACGTACGACTTCCCAACCTGGTGCACGCCGCAGACCCACATGTGGGGCAGGCGTTTGTTGTTGGATTGCCACTTCTGGCAAAAAACCGCGGACAGGCAGAAATGCATCTGCATCGCCAAGGCGTGCAACGACTGCACGTTCACCGCCCGGTCCATGAACTCCCACGTCATGGCCACGTACTGCATGCCGGCTGTGAGGCGATGCCCGTAGGTGTAAGGCACGCGCGGATGATTCAGCGATCGCTGCTCGCCCGGCGGGCGTCGGAAATCCCGCGCGAGCATGTGCAGAAACGGCGCGATGGCTGTTTTTAGCGCCACGGACATCGGCAGGTTGCCCGTGACGACGCACATGTACCAGTTGCGCAGCCAGCTGTCTTGTCTGCTCTCGAAGTCGCGGCGCATCTGCGCGGGGGTCGCCCGCGTCGCCGCCAGCTCCGCTCTGCAGCTGTCGACGATATCTTTGAGCACCACGCTGGCCACGTGCATGCCGGAGATGACCCGCTCGCCCTCGGTGGCCGCCTGACGACACATCGCATCGTGCAAACCATGCGGGTCGAATATGCCGTTGTCGTAGATCACGCGGACCTGATCGGTCGTTGGGTTCTCGAGTTCGTCGTCGTCGACATCCATGCGATCGCCTTCGACACCGTCCCGTGCGTTCCCGGTCGCGAACGTGAGCAGCCTGCGCAGCTGTTCCTCGTCCGACCCTGCGCCTGGGTCGCGCGACGGTCCGCCGAACGCGCCACGACGGCGGGGCACGACGAAGTCGTGCGCGGGGTCGCGTTCCAACCGCGCCACGTCTTGCGGTAACCCTCTGGGCGCGACGCGCGGGGCGGGTCGGACCGCTTCCACGCCGTTCGTGGGCACCCGCTCGTCGAAACGCGGTTGCACCGATCGCTCAAAATGCGCGCTGGTGAAGTTCTCCGAGGACATGACGTGCACGAAGGGACCGTCGAGGTTCCACGCGTGGCCACCCCGCACATCCACGTCCGCGACCACCAGCGCGTTCCAGTCCACGTCGCCGTAACCGCGCCTGCGCAGGATCCTGCGCATGACGTCGGGCCCGTGATTGACGCCCATCAGCCGATGCATCTGCACGCACTCCGCGCGATCCATGACCTGCGGCACCTGCTTGATGCTGTTGAACTGCTGCAGGATGCTGAAAATGTGCTCCGCGTTTTTTGGTATCTCCGACATGTCCTGCCCGTTGGGCTCGTCCAGTTTGTACCCACTGCCGTCCAGATTCCCGCTCAGCACGTTGTGATAATCGGCCTCCACGACGCTGAGCTGTTGCGAACCCTTAAAATCGGAGCGCAGTTTGGCGGCGCATCGTTTGCTGTGAAGCTCGAAGTTATCCTTCCACACGCGATTGAAGACGTCGTTCACGTTTGCCGCGTCGTAGTGGTACTCCGGCGCGTCGGCGTCGTCCCCACGCTGCACGTTTTCGTCATCGATGTTCGCGTCGTCGTCGTCGAAGACAAAAAAGATACCGATCACCGCGATGTGACGGTAGCCCTCCAACCACTCGACGTCCCCGCACTCCGCAAACGCCCGATGCATACGCTCCGTCGTGACGTGCTCGTCGCTGAACGTTTTCGTGGGGATAAACTTGAGTATCACGCGCGGAAGTTTTTGCATTTTCGAGTCGTGCACGTCGCTAATCCACATTCGCATGCACTTGAAAAGCAGGCTCAGCACCAGTTTGACGTTGACCAAACGGCGAACTTCTCGGTTATCCTCGGTACGCTGCATCAGGCCCAGCAGACGCGCCTCGGATGTGCAGTGGGTGCACTTAAAATCCGTGGAGCGAAAAAAAAATGCCAGCGTGCGCCGCGCGCTGACTCTTCCGCAGTTCGCCTGGTACCCTTTGAGGTGAGAGTATTGCGCGGCCAGCATGATTTATTTAGCAGACGCGAGTTTTTTTTTAAATGTCGCTATAACGTTAACACGTCATCGGCGTTTTATTTTTCGTCGTGCGCGTGGGACGATGCGGTGTGGATCCGGAGTAAACATTTCGCGGTGACGACGGCAACGCTATAATGCACGTACGATGCAGCTTATGATACGAGTGGCCGTTTATGGTTTGTACCGATCACCCCGTGCCCGCATTATACATATTGAATTTGTTGACTGTGCGTAAAAAGTTTACGTTCGGCTTTTTACAGTAACATAAATACCAGATTCTGTATCATATACAGGTTGTATCTGTATCAAATCAGTAAATATGTCGAATGCGTTTTATATGGCGCAGACACGTGGTCGTCACAAAAAACAAAGTTGGTCATTCAACCTCACCGATCGGTGAACTATCCGCGTCGGTTGCGCGCAAGCCAACGAGCCACACGTAGGGTGCAGGTACATTCTCAATTTCAACATTTTTTTATCACTGGCTCGCGCCGTGCTGCGCAGTAAATAACCTTTGTCGTTCGATTGCAGGTATGTCGGTGCAAGTGTTAATGGCGCCGGTCGGGCGCGCCGGTGAGCGCAACGAAGAATGGGCTAAATATTTTGAAAAAATGAACGCAAAAGAACTCGTATACCCAGACGATATCGCCGAGTTCCTAGCAAAGACGAATACGCCGTCGCCCTTTAAAAATTTTAATTTAAGCACGATATATAATACGCATTTGAACGGAGCTGTCGATGATGATAAAGACCTGTCACCGCATAACAATACGATACATTCAATTGTAAACAAGTTTAACGCGCATATAAATGCACCCGCAAACGAAATCCCAGAAACGGACAAAAATGCGCTTAAAAGTGCTTTCGCTGAACTGACGGAACGCCTATCAGCATCACCATGCAGTACGGAATTGGTCAGCGACACGGATACCGACATAGAATCGGATCCGGAGGTCAACTCCTAGAACACGTAATGTCCGGCACGCTGTTTGTGAAACTGCACTGCACTGCACTGCACTGCTTCGACGTTCAACGGTGCGTTCGTGCGGGGTGTGTCTAATTTAAAAAGACGCCATCGGGTTTATAAAAAACTAAGACGTGGACATTGTTGAAGCGGCAGCGGTGCGTTGGTCGCTACTTGAGCTGAAACTTCATGACCAATTTTTTCCACATACGCAAGGCAGGCATCGCAAATTTTGCTTTCAGCATCTCCTCGACTGCGAAAATTCGCTTACGCATCGATTTTTGCGCGCGTCAAAACAGTGGCGTGCATCATTTGGCGGACTTCGCGATATAACTCGTTGGGATTTTTAAGGTCTGCTATGTTCACAACAGGATACGCGCGATAGTTGCCTAACTCCAACAAACCGAGATACACAATCGGCACATCGCTCTCCAAGCCGTTATAAAACTTTTCAGTTATGCAGTGTCGAATTATCGTATTTTCGATCACCACGGCGATCTTGTGGATATGTTTCTATTACATACTGATTCATCGTTGACATCTCATTAGTGTTATTAGATGTATAATATACAGCATAGAGATATAGTCACATCTTACGTGTACCAATACTCCACCAAACTGGTTTGAACAGGCCCGATGTTGTTCATGTTTTTCCCGGGCGATGCATTTTCTTCCCAGGCGATCCATTTCACGAATCGATATTCGTGAGGTGGGCTAAACCGCGGTGTATACGTATAAAAACTCGGAACAGGCGGCACCTCGACGATGTTTTCTATTTTGTCCACCAATCCGATATCCGCGTGCTTTGACATGGATAAGTAACGTTGTAAACCGGTCACGTCCTCCAACTCTCTCCATGTCCGATCTTGTATATTCTCTTTTTTTTCCTCCGTGTCCCATTGAACTTCGAGAGCTGCTTGCATAACATATACGACACAAATTGGTTTTGTGCCTTTCTTGTTTACAAGAACTACTACATACTTTATTTCTAATCCATACCCCTTCGACGCTGCTTCTGACATATGTTTGTAGGTGTTCAGAAAACGTTTGTGATTTTCGCTAAGATTGTGATCACCGCGCTTTCCCCAATTCAGAAACACGGTATCGGGTACACCTTCAGGGACAACCAAATACCTATGGGAATCCTTTGTACCCCGAATCTCGTAATTCTCGCCTTCGTACACTAGTTGAATAGCAGCTGCGTCACCGTATTCATTGTCTGAAGGTCCGGCCCAGAGTAGGGCCGAGGAAAATAAATTACTCATACGCCCAACGGGTGTGGTTTTTTCTTTTTCTTTTTCATTGTCTGAACTCGGCCATGTGACAAAGTGTACATTTACTTCATTGTATACCTGTTCGAAATCTCGTTTAAAAAGCTCGAGTTGCCTGTCCGACGTGTCGTGAACTTCCCCGAGAGCTGGTTCCATAACATATACGACACAAACTGGTTTTGTGCCTTTCTCAAGAACCACTACATTCTTTATTTCTAATTCATACCCCGTCGACGCTGCTTCGAACATATGTTCGTAGGTGTTCAGAAAACGGTTGTGATTTTTGCTAAGATCTTGATCACCGCGCTTTCTCCATTTCAGAATCACGGTATCGAGTGCATCTTCAGGGCCAACCAAAAACATATCGGAATCCGTTGTATACCGAATCTTGTAATTCTCATCTTTGTACACTAGTTGAATAGCAGCTGCATTATCGTATTCATTGTCTGAACCCGGCCATGTGACAAAAGTTACATCTACATTATCGTATACCTGTTTGACTCTTTGTTCAAAAATCAGGCGTTGATTGCGCGGTGTGCCGAGAACTTTATCCCAACTGGGGAAATATGTAGACATGGTCTCGTGTGCTAGAGTGAATAGAGATTGCAATTTCTGCGAACGGTATAGTCTGATTGTTGTTACCGGTAGGGAAGTCGTGTATTTATATGTACTTTCCTACCCTTAACGATTACGAAGATGTAACAAGCAATAGGATTGGACGGGACTTGTCAAGATGCATTACCCCAATCCTAAAAAAATGGTAGATTTTTTCGTCCCTTCACCTGCGCGCATCGGACCAGGCCGGTGTCTCCTCAAATGAACTACTGATACTCAACTTCGCTTTCATCGCTTGATACTAAATCACCGTCACCGAATGAGAAAACTCCCATGTTCGTGGTCCTTTGAATCCTTATATCACGCCTAGGCAAAAGTGTAGGCCTACAACCAGGCCCAAGCCTATACCCGAAGTTTTCTACACTTTCCGTGCGCTGGCGGCCTTTGCCCGGACGCGCGTACACCCCGCAGTACACCCCGTTTCGGAAAAATAAATATACGACGCCGTTGTACCGGTGAGATCGATAAAGGCCGACGCCATCAAACATGATTGGTGTGCTGCACGTAGGTACCTTCTTTGACCCTCGCGATGGCAGTTTATGCATGCGCGGCATACGTTTATGCAACCATCAGCGTGTCACGGTACATCTCGCGGCGGTCGACGCTAATCTGCGCGCGCTGGTGTTGGAGGTGCCGAGCACCGTTTCACATCAGGCGACATCCGAATTCGTCGCCAGCATGAACGAAACGCACCAGGCTGACGCGCGCGTGCGCGACTCCCTGGTTCGTATCACGCCGACGCCGGACGACGCCCAGGGTGGCGCGTGGCGCGCCACCCGATGCGTATTTGTGTATTTTGCTCGGCCTGCCGACGTCCAAACCATCGCTCGACGCGCGATAAACCAATTGGGGTGCCACGAGTTACGCAGAGACATCGACGACGATTCCGCGCGACTCGCGTTCATGCGCGACGCCGGATGCAGACCGTACCAGGCGTGGCCCTGCGCGCGCGACGCATCCCAGCAGGATCGGTATCTTAGAATCGGCGGTGCATCAGATCGCGTCTCCGGCGAGGCTCTGAGCGCTATTTTGCGCGTTTGGCTCCTGTTTTCACTGTTCGACGACGCTGGTGAACTGCAAGACGTGCGCGCCGTGTGCGCGTCCACGCGAAAAGAGCGGCACTGCGTGCGCGAACACGCGCGTTTTGAGAGCAGCCGTTGCTTTCAAAAGCGCGTCTTTGCGTGCATGGTGGCCACGGAGACGGTGGACTGTTTCGTTTGCGGCACGACCGACGAGACTCGTATGGCTAGGTTGGTCGGCGCGAACGTTTCGCTGCTGGCCGCGTCGGCAACAGCGGCGGGGTACGTTTATCTTCGATGCGACGACGACGACCTGACCGGTGTGGACACGGCCAGCGTGTGCGTGGAGTTGTTCGCTCGAGGACTGTCCATGTACCCGGTCGGCACGCGCGACGAGCTGCTGTACAAGAAGAAAACGCGCCTATTCACCCATAACGCTGCGCTGCGCATGGTCTCCGCCACCGCGGGCGAAGATTGGGTCGTGCTGCCGGCTGAGGCGCAACTCAAGCGCGCACGCGATTCGGTAGATACCGCGCCCGTCACGAAAAGCATCGGCGGGTGCCACCTGCGCCCAACGATCGGCGTGCACAGCGTGCGGGTGACGGTGTTCGATTTCGCGTCCTTTTACCCGAGCTGCATCGCCAAGTTTAACATCGGACCAGACACGGTGCGTCCACGCGACGACGACGCCGACCACAAATCACCGTGCGAGCGATCCGTGTGGCTACCGATGTATCACATCGGCGAGGAGCACGCCACTTTTTGCGATTGCTGCCACGCCGCGACCTTCACGGCGTGCAGTCGAACGCTGAGGGTGATTCACAACGGCGACCGAAGCGTGCGCGTGTGGGTCAACACCCGCCCCGACGAGGCGAGCTCGGTGTGCATCACGGCGCGCGCCGAGCGTCAAACGCCATTGGCAACGGTGGCACGCACGCTTGTGCGCGCGCGCGACGCCTGCACTGACGCGGGCGATCACGCCGGCGCCGCGGTCTGCAAGCTTTTGGCAAACTCTTGCTTTGGCATGCTGAATCAACGTGGGCCACGCAACTTTTTGCGCAGCGCCGCCGCCTATCGCGCGGTGGTGTTACAGGGCCGCACGTACCTGCTGTCCGGGCTTTGCGCGCTGCATCGCAAGGGCATGACCGCGCTGTACGGCGTGACGGACTCCCTTTTCGTCTACGGCAGCGATACGCAGCCAGGCCTTTTGGCGGAGCGGCTGACACGAGAGCTGGACGCCTTGCACGCCCAGCCGAGACTGGCGTCGGCTTCTGCGAACGACGCCGTGGTGGTGACGCTACGATGCGTGGACGTTTTTTCGCGCATGGTCATCTACGCGATGAACAACTACGTCGGCGTGTACACCGTCACCCATGGCACGGAGTGCATCGAACGCGACGCGTACGTGACGGGCGCGAAACTTTCGGGTTTCAGGCATCGCAACGTGGAGCGTTCGTGGCAGCGTGCAGGTTTTGCGGCGCACTGCGCCATGCACGCGTGCGCCGAAATGGACCCGCTCGCCGTGATGCACGGTTACTTGCAACGGTTTCGAGGCGCGTCCCCTCGTACGCTTCGGACGTACTGCGAAAATTCGCAGGCGGATTTGATCGAGTCGGTTATTTCGGTGGTCAACGCCGAAATGCGCGCGCGAGTATCGGCCGTGCACGCGTCGGCCACGCGGGGATCAACTCAGGAGATGAAGGATCGTATCGCTTGGATGATTGGCGCTTTTTTCGCCCAGACCAGCACGTCCGCTGCGAACTGACGCGTCTGCGCGGTCTACGTTCGAACTTTTGTACAATACCATTTTGGTTGCGTAAAAATATAGTATCCGCTAAAGCGATTACCCAAAAATGGGTTTTGTTGACTTACGTCGGGCACTTTAACTTGTTACCTGCCATTCACTTTTTTCAATTGCTTTACCGTGTGCGCGCAATCGTGATCGTCGGCAGTACGAATCGATGCCGTCTGCGCGGTCGCGCGTCCAAGTAGTGCATTGCATATCAACCGTTCAGTGCAATCTGGGCGCCTCCTTGCACAATACGCGCGCACCCTCAACGGCGCGCTCTCATATAAGTGACGAGCGAGTGCGTGCCCACGAGAGCCGATGGCTCTAATTTATCCAGTTCCGGTAACGCGTCTGCGGCGGATCGGCACACGAAGTGGATACGAAGCAAAAATTGAGGGTTTGACGTCCTTCTTAAGAGGGCTAATATTACATGCGGCCTTAGTACGGTTTTCGTATTTATAGTATTTACAGTAATGTCACGTTAATTACAAATTTGAACATGCGCGGTAAGCGCCGCGTTACGTCGTCAACGACGCTCGTATCGTGGACATCAGTTTGCGCGGATTACCGGTCCTCGCCAGTGTAAAAAAACGCATCGCCATGCTAAAAATCGCGCCATTTTGGTCGTTGGGCCGCACGATACCGGCTACGATCGCGTAAAGTTCGGCGTGGTCGACGCCCCGCAGGTACACGTCCGAGCCGAACGACCGGAGGAATAATCGCGTGACACTCTCGTACTGACCGACGTCGCACAGCTGCAGCAGCGCTATCGCGTAGTGCCAAGCAAAATCACGGGCGCTGATTGTTCGCGCGGTTTCGCCCGTCGTCCGAAAGCGCGACGGGCGCACGTAAGTGCGTTTAACGCGTGCGTCTGAGGCTATCCTTCTTACACTGGCAGTGTCGATGATGCAGAATCGATGCTCCCCCGTAGCGGCCGTGATCATTGCGCAGTTTTCCCATTTGAAATCGTGCTGCATGACGTCGTACTCCACCAGTTGCGCGATCGCCCGCATCGACGCACGCATGATCTGCATGCCCATCTTCGTGTCCGATGGACAGCATCGCAGCAACCGACGTATGTCGCACACCGCAGCCAACATGCACACCGCCGACCACACGCGTTTCCCGTCCGCGATCAACACAGTCGCGACGGATTTGTCGCTCGCAACGCGCAGCCACTTGTGCGGCACGAGCACCGGCATTCCCTCGAGCTCGACGTGGTTGATGTGACCACGCTGCACGCAAACGCAGGTTTTAAGCAGAAACGTTCGGCCACCGCCGACGGACGCGTACTTCCATATGGCGTTATCGTTATTGGGGCTCCTGTACGTACATTTGAGTGCGCGGGTGTACACGATTCGAGGATCGAAGGAGTCTCTCAAGGTGTCCGGCGCCGCTAAGCAATCCGCCGTGGGGCCGTCGTTTAGTTTTTTGCCCAAATCGGCAATCTCCCGCTCCGTCATCGGCGCGACGTTGGCGTGCGCGTCCATGCTCGCTGCTTGACGTGCCATGTTACCGATTCGGTCATCGGGTCACCGACGGCGGGTTTTTTTCACGCATCCATCGTGCACGTTACAGAACGAGAATGTACAGCATCTGCACGACGCTCGGGTGCTCGTAGTGGTCTACATCAGCTTCTGGCATCGATGTTTCTTCGGTAATGGGTGAAAGCCTTGGCGATGGGCTGCGTTTTTTCGCGTCGCGTGGCATCGAGTTCGCCGTGCTGATAAAAAAAACGACACGCGTATTTATACACCGCAGTGTGCGTGTATTCGGACTTTTGGACGACGCCCGACAACGAAAGTACGCAACGTAAAACTAGCCGAATTGCCGTTTAATTGACCTGTCAAACATGCGTATGCATGGCGCAATCAGAAAACACGGCTTATCGGTGGACCCGAGCCGCTAGACGCGCGTGGTCAGCTAGGACGGTCGCCTTGTTTGCAAGCGGTACGCGGCTACAGCCCCGGCCGTAACAAATTTATCTGCTATAATAATTGCTGTTAAGTTTCTACATAATCTGGATCGTCACCATCAGTGTCTTCCACGCTCGTATCCAAATCGCTTCCGTTATCCGTTTTTGTAATTAAGTGACCGTCGTAAGCGCTACTGTAATCCCATAATAGCTCCTGGCCGCTTACAATTGATTTAAACGAATGCAAAAATCCATCTTCGTGCAAACGCGTGTTGTATTGGTTTATTTCGTCGTGGACATGTATCGTATTCGCCATCATCACGCACGCGCCGATTTTGTCATCGAGCAAGTTCGCATCTAGTTCCTTTAAGGTGGCCTGCACGCTCTGGGCGGCTTTAGCTCCGCACAGTTTTATATTTCTGTGTTCCGTGTAATAACCTTCCTCGCTGCATGCGCTCTGGTTCTCAACATTTTCTCCTGTGTATATGGCTATTTCGGTATCCTTGTCAATATCTCGGTCGGCAAACAAACCCAGGCCAGCTCCGTCAATCGTGCTCTGTTTTACGACCAGGAAGTTCTTGTTATTTTGTAAAATTTGCAGTGCGGGTTTTTGTGCATTGCAAGTGTCTACTATGTAAGTGAATTCGCCGATAGTCCTTATTAAAGTTTTTGAGGTGGAAGCGCCGATATCGCGCGTCGCTGCCTGCGATGGCGCCGGTGCCGCCGTCGCACTCGCAATTAGCTACACGGAATTCGCTGCACGTGCGTCCGGTAATGGCGGGTACAGCGCATTGTAAACATACTGGTTGTGCTCCCATACCCGCCCGAGTCGTTTCTCCACAAAACTCAGCATGCAGCGTAAAATAAACGCCTTTTCTGTGTCATTTGAAACATCTAATGTTCTTATTTTCTTTACCCATATCTCCACGATCGACAAATCAGTAACGGCGCGGTCTGTTGCGTTCTCCATACGCAAAAGGTGGTGTTTCACAACCTCTGTAACAGCATTAACATGCTCGGGTATAAACAGTTCGTACAACTTTAAATCTACGGGCGTCTGAGTAAAAGTAATCAAGTGCTCTATATTGCAGTTCCGTATTAGCCCGGTGTCCGAATATTTTTTATCGTAACTGTAGCACACGTACAGCTCATCTTTCGGTTTTATAGGTTTTATGGTTTGAACGTGAACGAACGGTATGCACGACAGCGTACTGTCACCAAGCGGCTTTACAGGTGTAAACGCCAAGTTTGCTTCGTATTGAATTTGCCCGATGTTTGATACCACATTTTCATTCAACGTTTTATATGGCAACGCATTTTCGTAGTTCATTATGCCATTTTCGTAAGTAGGTTCTGTAAAAGTTATCATTACCTCCTCTGGTTTTGAAAAAGAAAACTCCTTTGCACGCCGACCAAAAAAAATACATAACAGTTTAAGCATCACGTTGATCGGCATTGTACTATCCAATATGCGATAATGCAAGGTCGCTATATATGGTTCCTGTGTACGCTTCCCAGCTTCGTATAATAAATTACCTACAATATTTTTGGGCGAAATCTTTGTAGCTTCACACTTAATTAACTTTTTGATTTCGTCTATATACTGTTTATCATTATTTGTATCGTCAATTGAAATTTCAATTTTTTTTTCGTAAGTTTCAAAACTCGCGTTGTAGTGCTCCACGGTAATCGTGAAAGTTAACTTCAAACCATTCTCCAAATCGGCCCTTGTAAGTGTGCCATACGTGCATCGTGGGTACCTAAAGTGCTCTAAGACTGGTATCACGTACGCAACTGTGGCACTCGGGTTTTTCGAAAATATCAAACTATCCTCAAATTTGCCCTTCGGTGCGTGTGCCGGTTCGTTGCACAGTGCAAACATAAACCAGTTATCATCTCTATTTACTATATTCGCCCCGTTAGGTATTGGATTTATGCAGATGTGCTTTTCGTTTACCAATTTCAGATTTGCAGGCGAACGTACGGCATTTCCGTAGTAACGCGCACCGTGGAGTTCGTGCCAGGCATGATCGATAGTCGGATAGGTTATCCATGAATCAATCATCTCTACAATCGGACCGCCGGCATACACACCCAAAACGGTGTCTTCAGGTATATCGTTTTCTCCCACGTACACGACGTGATTTTGTTTGAATTCGGTAAACCGGACCTCGTATTCTCGACCGTGCAAGATGTGTCTGATTGTGGCCATGGCAGGCGGTGGCACGGATACCGCCGTGATAGCATTTTGTTGTTGAGTGTTATTTTCGGAACGTTCGCCCTGTGGGTAGACCTCGTCTAAGCCTCGTTTTCGCGATTGCACTTCTTCTTCTTCCCCACGCATAGAGACGTCATTTGCGATGTTGGTTTCCCCGCTAACTAAGTTAATTACACTCCCTGTCATGCGCAAGGTAACCCGCGCGAACGCGCTCGTCATTTCGTCGTATACGGGTACGTGGACGGACATCTTGGACGCGGATTTTCAATTTGCAGACACGTGCGTACAATCGTATACACACACACACGTATATATATATATACACACCTCGCACTGTTGTGTAATGCGCGCCGTAATCGCGCGGTCGGGCCACAGCCGAGCTTCATTCGCAAAGCACCCGCTCCAGGCGCAGTTCGCAGACGCCTCGGCTTCCGTCGGCGAATTGCAGAAATTCATCCATGCCCGACACGTAGCGGGGATGCGCGTATCCGAGTAGAGCCGAACGGTGCAACGCGTCCGCGCTGATGCCATGCTCGCCGCGCTGATAATAGAGCACCTCGGCCGGCCGTTGCGTGTCGGTACCGTCCAACACGCGCTCCGACAACCGGCTGTAGTTGTTTTCGCGACAGTTGTGACAGTTGTGGTAGACGCAGTCACGTGTACGCACGAACTCGACGTCGCCATCGTCCGCGATCTCCTCGCTCGTCAACGTGTTGTACGTAAAGTGCGCGAACGCGTCGCGCGCTACCAAATCTAGATCCTCGCAGATCGCTCGTGCAATCAATTCGCGTCGTCGCGTGGATAGCCATTTGGCCGTTTCGAGCCCCGACTGCGATGTCATGTCGCGCGGTTCGACTCCAAGCACGTTCGCCACCCCGTACAGCAGCGCGACCTGCTCCTCCACGTGACTCGGCAATCGTAAGCGCAAGCACAGGTACGCGATGTCCGAATCGCCGTGGTCGATGTAAACGCTCAGGCTGTCCCTGCCGGGCAGAAGCAGGGTGCGCGACAGAAGCCATTCCGGATTCATCGTCTGGCGTTCGCACAGACGCGACAGCAGACCGTCACGCTCGTCGTCCACCTCCGCGTAATCTTGCAAAAGCGTGCGAGCGTCGTCGTGCACGCTGATCTCCGCCACCATCCCGCAAGTTTTGCAGGCGCACCTGTCGTCGCATGTTGCGCGACGGGCGTCGATCGTGCGCGTCAGGTTCGCGAGCCCGAGACGAGCCACGGGCACCAGCGTCACGCCGCATGCGTAAGCCCGTGGTAGCAAATTCCATGGCACGGACGGGGCGCGAATCGCGTCCACGCGATATATCCGTACTTCACACCGGAGATGCCTTGTGGTGGTGGTCAAAACGCGCAGCGCGTCGCAGTGTACGATGTTTGCGCAAAACGTATCGGACTCCATGCAATATTCAACGCTCGCGGCATCGCTGGACTCGATCATCAGGCCGCATCGACCGGTTACGATGTCGCGGTCGTCGTACGCCGTGTCGTGCCGCACGTCATGAAACGTCACCTCGCGCGTCTCTTCGATGTGCGCAAAGCGATATACGCTGCTCATAAAGGGGTACCCTTCGGTCACTCATAAAGGGGTACCCTTCGGTCACGAATTCGTGCGTGACGCTTGTCGATGAAAGCCCGCGATCCGACTCCGCCCCGCGCGCGGGTACGCTGTCACTGTCGTATTCGTCCTCCATCGGCCAAAAGACCTTGTGAACCAGTCGACGTGGCTCGCCGTTGGCATCGTAGGTGATCAGGTCCAAAAATTTGTACTCCGGATCGACGATGACAGCTATGTCCATCGAATCCAAACTGGCCTTTCACGTGGCGATTGGGTGTTAACGTATTTATATTCGTTTCACAATTGTATGCTAGATATTAGGCCGCCGTGCCTTGTGTCCCGGCATCGTATAAAACGAGGCACGAGCACTTGAACAATTCATTCTGCACATTCGTGGGGGGACATGGACCGCTCGGACGATTTAATGGGTG
>LGRX02001850.1:0-42839 GCA_001247695.2 Cymbomonas tetramitiformis | reverse complement strand
GGAGAACCCCATTTTATAAATGTTGTATAATTCCCCACCCCCTATTTTTCGTAGTCCCATGCCGCGTCCAAAATTGTTCCAGGAAAATTTTGAGGTCTGAGTTCTCCCTTTTTAACGATTGGATCGCGATTTTCATTGGTCTCAATATTTATAATTCCAACCGAAGCTTACGGATCTTTTCGACGAAGATTTTGCGAATGCTGACAAAAGTCCATGCGAATGCTTCACGATAGGGCCTGGTCATTTTTCAAGTGCCAACTCGGAATGTGTAACAAGATCTGATATGCGATAATGTTGAGAGAGAGAGTTTTCATTCCGCAATAATTCATTAAAAAATGCTTTACATTTCCATATTTAAGATATGAGCAAAATGTATTATTGAAGTCCAACTGTAAATCGTACGGTACAGAAATATAGATGGGAGATCCGACTGAAAATATTGACTCTCGTGTGTTCCTGCCGTTGCGAGGCATGGTCTTGGTGGACACACGTAACGTTCCCGTTATGGTTCTCGTTCCGACGTTGAACGTGACTCATGATTCTCGGAAAGAGAAAACCGATGAACGTTAAACGCAGTCGAGTACACGAGCGGAAAACGCAGGCGTTGATCTATCTCGTGTGATAAAAAGGGGAAAGGACAATATCCGCACTTGAATCCGATGGCGAGGGGAGTAGCTGTGCGGCCTGCTGTGGGCCTTAGATTCTTGCGCCGGGCGAGATGGTTGTACCCATCAATTGAGCTCCAGATCGAAACAGATACAGGGATACAAAGACTGGAGTTCAACGTTGGGGACAGCATAGTAGTGAATGGAGGGGATACCAACTGGTATGCCATACTAGAGGGTATAGGTCACCGTCGTGGGGATTTGAAGAAGCGTATCGAGCTGAAGGTAAGGTACCTGGAGACACCGCACACCCTAATGGAAAGGCTCGGCTCTCCACGGGACGCCAAGGCGAAGCTCAAAGCGCTTCTTACTCGACCCCAAAAGGTTCGTGTTCTGATGGATCGTCACGTTGATTTGAACGTTAAGTGGGACGGCGAGTACGATGCCGAGCGCGAAGTGTTTTTCTCGAACACCATCGCGTACCTGAAGCCCACAGACGTGATTGGAAAGGCATCATTTTACACGGAGAAGTCCTTCAAGCACATGTTCGAAAACAATGCGCACATCTACCCCGCGCCTCCCCTCACCGTTTTCTGCAGGCGTAAGGTATATCGTCTTTTCTTTTTCCGCTTGCTTGATATTCACAGGAACTCTGAGTTTGCGCTTGAGGTTCACTTGCAGAAACTTGATATTTCGATTGCAGGTGTTTTTGAACGAAACAGATAATACTTGGTCAATGACCAAGTATAACCCGCGCTTGATGACATAGCGCTAAGGCGTAGGGCGCTATGTGTTGGACTTGCACCTTGAGCGCGCAGGTTCAAGTCCCGTCTGGATCTCGTCGGGAGGTTGTTGCCCGATATAATTATATTGTCTGATCAACAATATAATTATACTGGAAGCATTTCGGTGTTTCCATCATCGACGTTGTTCATCTTCCCACCGCTCCGGGTGACTGGTGTCCAGCCCCAGATCCGCCAGCTTGGAACCCACTTGAACGCTGTGTCGTAGTCCACCCCAAAAGAGCTCGAGAAGTTGCAGTTTGGTAACCTTACCGCAACCCCGTACTACGTCCGCCACAAAGTTGACAGTCGCGGTTCGGGTGGTGATGCGGGTGTAGAAAGCACCGGTCTTCTCCTCCGATCGCTGCCTCGTTGAGAGTAGCTCCGACTTCAGCCGTTTCAGGGCGTCCGTGGTGATGTCCACCGACAAGGCAAGGTCGCCCATACACCGTGGCACCGCTGCGTACCTCGCCTTCCACGCCTCTCCTTCGCTGCCTCCTGGCGCCATCTCCTCGACGTACAGCTTCTGGGCCTTGGCCAACTTGGCGGTCTTGATCATCCATAGCAAGCTATAGTTGATATTCATATTGTATTCCCCACATCGCCTTTTAAGTGTTACGTGAGCATTGCACTTGTAAGTCGGTTGAGTAGTCGTCTTTGTGCACATAGCCATGTTTACCATATATGATAGTTCGCTCACGGCAGGTTGTTCTGCTTCACACCCCATCCCTCAAACACGGAAAGTGCTCTCTAAATCGCTCGTTGTTGAGGCTCAACAAGGCTCAACAATCGATCGCTTCAGCCTTGTCTAGCCTAACCAAAACGTTTTTTTTGTTTTTTGCATACGATGTTTTCCCCCGATTTTTTTTTTGCGGGATCTATAGCCTTGGTCATCACGAATCGATTGCACTTTTCAGAATGCGGATCCGATTCGTATTTGTTTTTTTTTTATATGAAATTCCGTAAAATCCGCTCCCGTTGCTTCGAGGTCCCGATTCGTTCCACTATTTCGTATGACCGTTTGTAGGGTCATGGTCACCTTGGGGGCGGGGCGGGGCGGGGGGTAGCTAGGCGGGTGACACCGTGACACGGTAGAGCGTCATCGTCAGCGTCACAGTCGGTGTAGGTGTGTCACATAACTCTTAACTGAACGACAGTCACAGTCGAATGGAGTGAAAAACCTGTTTAGTGTTTTGTGTTTGAAACGAGCATTCGATTGGTTAATCTTAAAGGTTGTCAAAATGACTCTAAAATGTCGACAGCCACTACTTCACTCGACTCACACTCGACTGAAGAGGAAAGAATCTTTCTTGGTCCTAACAAAGAGTAGGAAGCCCTAACTTCTTTCTAAGTGCTTCCGAAGTCACACCGCGGTAGGACATATAAGCGCCTCGCAAGTCACGAAAGCAAGAATATGGTGGAGAAGGGTGAGGTCCATAACCCACTAGCCAGCTACGGCTCTACCAACAGTGATGTCATGCGTGATCTATCCCAAAAGAAAATGAAGGTCCCCGAGTTGGTCGCTCTGCCGGGAGCGAAGAGGGGCCCACCCACGAAGTCATGGTTATTCTCGTTGCTCAATCCTTGCTCCCGGCGCAGCCAGGCTAAAATTTATCAGTTCACAATGACCGCCATAATTCTTCTCGATGTAACTGCGTATATCTTCTCGACAGTCCCTTCTTTTCAGAGCGATTCGCGTATCACTTGGTACTACGTCATCGAGGCGTTCTCAAGCTCTGTCTTTGCCCTGGACTACTTCGCGCGACTAAAGGTTATTGGCGAGGACCGCAGGTGAGCCGCTTGTCCAAAGGATGCCATGTTTGGCTCAAGAGCAGTTCCGACAGGTTCTGCGGCTGTGTTGGCTATTTGTAGTTGCGCGGGGAACTGATACTACGCGCACTCTATTTTACTGGATGTCGTACCACGGCATCTCCTGGTTGCGACTGAAGGTCGCTGATGTTTAACCCACCCTTGTGAGCTCTGGGCCGTTGCCATACCGTTCATTGAACGAGGAGCAGCAGCAAAATCTCTGCTCTCACCCTTGACTTTCGGGGCTTGCCGGAAATAGTTGTCGCGTAATATGGTGTTCCTGCACAAGAAGCGTCGCTCCTTATTTGCGTGCAAGCTATTCCAGCGAACAGCCCTTCACCTGCTCCCTAGAAGAACTTTATCTTCTCTCCGAGCGTGAGATTTTACAGCGTGCAAACCAACACTGGCCTGTCCCCTTTTAGCCGCCAGTAGGTCTCGCATCTAGGCAGCCTTCGCGAGTCCTGAGCTCGAGGGCCTCTTTGGGTCGATGCCGCATTTCCCTCCTCGGTATATATTTGCTGCACTGATTACGTTGCAGCGAGTGAGTATCGAAGCACCGGCTCTCCCGTACGGAAAGCAAGAGTTTTTTGTGCGAGTGAGCAGAAGTTGAACCAGCTCGAAACTTCCAGGCAAGGCAAAGGATGGCAAGGGGCCTGGAACAACCATAGAGACGAGGAGGGCTCGGGCCCTGGCGCCGCCGTGAACGCTGACAGAGCTTGGGGCTTAGCACACGGCGTTCCTGAAGCAAATAGTTGCCTTGGAGTTACAGGTACGAGGGCTGTCTTGGTCGGTTGCGGTATGCCCTGTCTGTGGAGTCGCTGCTGGACGCATTCGCTACCTTTCCGTTCTTCGTGGAGCTTATGCTTAACGCGGACCTCCCCAACACGACGTACTTCCGGATCTTCCGCCTCTTCCGCATGCTGCGAACTCAGAGCTACATGCGTGCCTTCATCTCCGCGTACCGGGTCGTGTACTACAACAGCGAAATCCTCGCAGTCGCGTTCGCCATCTGCGCCGTCCTCACGCTCATCACTTCGGTGCGTGTATTGTGATGGCGGTGGCACATCACAGGCAATTGTGGGTGCCGACTGGGGCCGGCTGCCTTTGAACCCGCTCTGTTTGTCACTGCACCTTTCCGGCCGGCGTACCAGCCATCCCAGCTCTCAGCCGCTTCCAGGGTCTCGTCAGCACTTTTCCCGCCCTGGAGTGTTGCTGAGCCCTGCATGTCTCCCCATGCTGCGTGCCTCACTTTTGCCAAAGCCCTTCCCCACTCTACTGATTCACGGCAGCACGTTCCCCAACGGCTTTTAGCGACTTTATCTCCTGAACAAGTGGTTCGAGCTGCCTGCACATGTGTGACATGTTTGCTCAATAGGTTGCATTGTCTGTGTTACCTCCAGCAGCCCTGACACTCACGTCGGTACAAATAGGTTGCATTGTCTGTGTTACCTCCAGCAGCCCTGACACTCACGTCGGTACAAAGGCAAGCACTGCGCAACAGGGAACATACTGCTTTGCCTGCCTCCCTTCGCACTCACTGCAATACAATCTGCATATTTAAGATATAAGTATACAATCTGCATATTTAAGATATAACTATACTTATCTATTTCCCAACCAAACGAAGCAGCATCAGTCACTCCTCTGCGACGTATCAAGATGCTCTTTGGCGGGAGGGCATTCGATGCAAGTGTCCTATCCGTTTTTGTTTTGTGCTCCTCACTACCTGTACTTCACGAGGATTCTCATCCAGGCACCAACCCCAACAAGATAGGGTCCTTAGGTCACGGTCTGTCGATCGATATGGCATTTCATGCACCAGATCCGTCTTCGTATTTACTTTTGTGGCATCTCCTTGCAGGTGCTCATGTATTACCTCGCGCCACCACCAGATGAGCTTGACGATCCCTCAGACTTTGAGTCTATCCCCGCGACGATGTACTTGGCGATCCTCATGTTGACGGGACAAGGGGGGCCCGCTGGCGAGCTCCCCTGGTACACCAAGTGCATCATGGTCCTCACGGCAGTGTTCTCTGTGGCGGTGTTTGCCATCCCGGCTTCCATCTACACCTGGGGATTTGAGCACGAGGCCATGCGTCTCTTCAAACGCAAGGTGAGCATCTCCTTGTTCGCGCCCGCTGCTTCCTCTGCGGGAGTGTAGATCGAACCCTGCAAGCAGCCACCGACCTTGGCCTCCTGTTGCTTGACGCCTACAGTACTGCAAGGCTTCACGTTGTGGTGAGCTTTGTGAGCTAGCCCCGGCCTGGAGTGACAACCGCCATTGCCCCCTCTGCAATATGCTTTTCAGCCGCGAAGCACATTCTTGTCTTAGGCCCATTTTGAGTGTTGATACTGGAGTAGAGATGAGCCATATGCTAGGGAGCCTTGATATAGGCAGCACTTGGTGGATTTTCTTTCCCGGTATGTCACGAGACTTGATGATGTGAGACGTGAGCCGCATGCCAGGTGGAGGACCGTCGCAAAGCCAAAAAGGCGGAGCGAGAGGGAAAAGTGACAAGGTGGTTCGAAACCAGTGATGACTCCGACAGCGACAGCTCAAACACCTCAGGGGAGTTCTTTGGGTACTCCTCTGACTCCTCCGCCTGGGAGGACTATGAGGCGGCAGGCCTGGGAGAGGAGGACGAGGGAGAGGAGGACGACTCTGCAAAGGTCGAGTCAACGCCACCGAGTGGGGCAGAGTATCTGGCTGCTGTTGCTGTGAATCGTATGGGGGCAAGTCGCAGGCGCGGCCCGAAACCTGCTTCAGCCAATGGTGCTAAGGGCAGCTGGAAGCGCATCCGACCGTTTGCAGGGCGCGATGGCAGTCACGGCCTCGAGCTCCTCGACATCACGAGGGATCTTAGCCTGCGCGTGGAGCGCCAGGAGGAGCAGCTTGCTACCATCGTTAAGCAGATGGAGAAACTTGTGCAGAAGCTTGGATGACCTTGTGAGGAACAGTAAGTGCCGAGTTCTATGCTCAGCACTTTTGGCCAGCAGCATATTTGTGGAATATTGTCTTTTGTCCCACAAGGTGGTTTGAAACATTAGCAAACATACTAAGGCATAATCAGCGATTGAGAGGCTTATCATCACCTATCATCACGTAGAGCGGTTGCTCGTTGAATGAGATGAAGAGTATTTCGATTGCAAATATTTCAAAATTCATTCATCTAACATGTGTAAGCCAATTGAAAAATCAAGGGGGGTTCAAACTCACTAGGTGCGATTTATCGAGGCATCATGATATCTCTTCGGTCTTTGCATTCTTTCTGCAATTTCTTTTTAGAATGGTGGTTTACGAGATCATGTCAGCACTTTTACGTTAGGCAAGTCCTGAGTCGAAGCTTATCGTCTACACCATGTTCTCCATCAGTTACATTGCTCTTCGGACGGCTTGTCGGCCCTGAAATGCGAATATTGTAGGTTTAAGGATTCACGAGCGAGCAGGGAATAATGAATGACGACGTTTAAAATCATGTTATGCGCTGACGAGATTGGGCGCAATTGTCACCGTACGTAAAATGAATATAAATTAAGTTTTCGGTGCATCGTCTACGGTGCATTCGTCAAGCTTGAAAATATGGGTATCAAGCTTATAATTCATCGTAACGGTAGGCTATTTAATTTAGAATATGTTTCCATGATTTTAGAATAACCCGTTTTCATGATGATTTTAGAATAAGTTTTCTTGATGTCATCCGGCTATGACCGGTGCATGCATCCATGACGCTGTACTGTACCTGTTGAGCTATCGCCATGCCATGCGAAATATTACACTGAAGAGTTGTCTTGCCGTGATGTCCATATGTCCGAATGGAACCAAAAACCGTTCGATTTTAATCGAACGGTTTTTGGTTCCATTCGGAAAGATTCACGGCCGTGAATCTAAAAGTCACGGCCGTGAATAACAGGGATATATGACTTTTATTATTTGCCATCTTTGCCACAATAGACACTCACGGCGTGTTCTGCTTGAAAAAAAGTAAGTAACTTGAAGCCTTGATGAGCTTCAAGTTACTCAAAGATATGTATCTTGGCAGTATGTGTGCCAAGTTTCGTGCTCTAGGACGCACGGGAAGCCCTCGGCTGTTTGGCATCTTTGGGTTTGGGTGTCACGTTCGAACCCAAACCCAAAACATCTGCCTTAGAAATAAATTGCGCGTTTCGCGCACAAGTAACTTGAAGCCTTGAGCTTCAAGTAACTCAAAGATATGTATCTTGGCAGTATGTGTGCCAAGTTTCGTGCTCTAGGACGCACGGGAAGCCCTCGGCTGTTTGGCATCTTTGGGTTTGGGTGTCACGTTCGAACCCAAACCCAAAACATCTGCCTTAGAAATAAATTGCGCGTTTCGCGCACAAGTAACTTGAAGCCTTGAGCTTCAAGTAACTCAAAGATATGTATCTTGGCAGTATGTGTGCCAAGTTTCGTGCTCTAGGACGCACGGGAAGCCCTCGGCTGTTTGGCATCTTTGGGTTTGGGTGTCACGTTCGAACCCAAACCCAAAACATCTGCCTTAGAAATAAATTGCGCGTTTCGCGCACAAGTAACTTGAAGCCTTGAGCTTCAAGTAACTCAAAGATATGTATCTTGGCAGTATGTGTGCCAAGTTTCGTGCTCTAGGACGCACGGGAAGCCCTCGGCTGTTTGGCATCTTTGGGTTTGCCGTACTAGAACTGTTTGGCCCCTGGTTGGAAGGTGACGCGGGCCTTCTGCTGCTTTCCTTTGCCCTTCTTGCCTTTTCCCTTGCCCTTCCTGCGGATGCCCTGCGACCAATTCCCCCCCTTCGCCAAGGGGGAGGCAGCAAAGCGGAAGCTCTTCCCCTTCCCCTTAAAAGGGTGGGAAGAACGTCCAGGGTAATACACATCACGAGTGCGGGCATGGGGGTGGTCGGGAGCTCCCCTGGGGTCCAGGCCACCACGTTCACCGTGGCGGCGACCTGCATGGTAGCACGACGTTTTTGTAGCTACCCCCTACCATTTTTGTAGCTACCCGGGTTTGTAGCTTAGCTACAAAAGTTGCCGGGTTGGCCCGTTTTGTAGCTACAGCTACAAAAAATAATAAAACATTTACGCTAGCAAAGGGGACAAAGTCCTGAGAGTGCGGTATCCCTGCAAAGCAGGCTAGTGAAAACACCAGGGGCTACTCCCTCTGCTATAGCGCGCCCACAAAGGGGCTCAACCCACTTTTCAGCAGGGTGACATCTAGAGAAAAAGCTAGGTGCAGAGCAAAAAACTCTAGAAGATGGAGAAGCAGCCATGGCCGGGTGAGTGGAGGGGTGGCTGTATCTGAGCGGTGGGGAAGGAAGTCGAAGAATTAAGGGGGTATTTGGAGAATGGCGAGGAAGGGGGTCGGGGTGGGCGGGGGAGAGAGGGGTGGGGGGAGGGGGAGGGGGGCTCCCTAGGGGACAGAGAACCATCTTATATTGCAAGACTTTTGAAAATTATTGCAGGAGGGTTTGAAGAAAGTCGTTTGATTGTTGCACAGCTTCTGTTTCTGTCATGGTCTCACTGCCCAGGATGTCAACTGTATGCGGGTCAGTGTTCAAGGTGGTGGTGGTGTTTAACAGAAACACGTCTCGCCTATTTTTGGTGTGTTGTCTACAGATTCTTGAAAGTTTTTTAAGGAGAGGTTTAATCTTGCCACGGGGAACACCTATCGTGTTGAGGACAGTACCAAAAAGAGGAGGGAGGTACCCCATGAGTGTAAGTACTTTGGGCCATTTCACGGTGCTTATGAAGGGCTTGGAATTTGCATTGGTGATTGTCGTGTCATGGTGACCACCATAATAATGCTCAGCACCATTCTGATGATAGGGGGGGTCTTGAGTGGGCCATGGGCACAGCGAAGAAGGAAGTACTTTGTCACTTTCGTTTAGAACTTCATTCCAAATATCAGGGCTGACTCCGGTGTATTCTAGCCTCTTCTTCGTGACTCTGGACTTAGGAAGGACATTGAGGAACCATCTGGCAATCTTTTTCTGTGAAGGCCTCCAGTCAAAGGCTGGTTGAGTATCACTGGGTGCACTGTCTATAGCTATGATGACGACATCCGAAAAATCATCCTTATAGCATCCGCCACCTGGGAGAACGTAGGGGTCATCACCCGTCCAATAACCATGTGGGATAAATGGAATAGTGTTATGCGGGAATCTGAAAACAAGTTTAAAACCTTTATCAAACCATCTTTTTTGGTTTTTGGGAGACAGCGGAAGAATCCATGTTCCTGAAAATCCGGGGACGGTGTTGGCCGCTTTATGTCCCATTTCCAAGGTAGTCATAACCGCCGAAGATTTGCCCTTATCCTTCCCATCAAAGGGGGGATTTCCGTAAACGATTCTGCCAATGCCTGTTAACGGGTCCACGTAGGCATCCCAAGCGAGACCATCAAAGCCGATTTTCCCATGATGGCAGAAGGGCCTGAGGGCTTTTTCATTCTAGTGGTGGGTATGCATCTTCTCGAGTAAATTCTAGGGTGGGCATTTAGTGGGTTGGAGAAAAGTTCACAGCCGTTTTTGTCAAGGTTTCTGTCATCCACCAAAATATCTAAGAGGCTTCTTCTTATTGCGTAGCAGTTTTTAGGGTCTCCCGATTCAAACATACATGCATTGAGTGCTTCATGAATATCGTGTGCCCTATTCGAGTACTCCGCAAGTGAGCATGGGACTGCTTTGTTGGAAAGGCGGTGCCAAGCCAAAAGTTTCCAAAACTCTTTCTTTTGGACATATTGGAGTTCGGGATATTTAATTGTTCCCGTAACATGGTCCATTTCGGGCTTTGCGGTCACAGCAATGGTATTCTTTTTTGAACTTGATGGACGGTACATGCTAGCTTCCGGGAGAGCGTGTAAGTATAATTCCTCATTCATTTCCTGTCTTAGGTCAGCAAGTGGAAAAAGTTTCGATGGCTGTGTTTTGATGTATGTGGTACCTTTTCCAGGGTTTAGTAGTTTAGGCTTTTCTGAGATTTCTTCAGCGATGATTTTCCTTAGTTCGCTATCTTGGGTTGCTCTAAGACTATACAAACTATTATTATGTCCTGGGCATTCAAGTTGGATGTGTTCAAAGGTGCATTTTGTATTCTGTTGGCAGTAGGGTACAAAAACTACCGGGTTGGCCCGTTTTGTAGCTACAGCTACAAAAGTGTCGGAAGTGGCATACGGTATGCTATTCTGGAGCTAGCTACAAAAAATCAGAAATAATATTTCGAGCGTGGAGAAACACAAACGAATAGTACCGCACATATGACTTGAAAAACAAAATTACTAAACAAGTAGTACCGTGAGTATGACATAAAACACAGGTGTATTATACGATTACATGGGGACATGTATACACGTGTATTATTCAATTACATGGGGTCATTCATATTGCACGAGGCATAGAAGAAATAGCAAGCAAGCATTTCAGATCGATTAAGATACAAAAAGAATACGGATTACGCCCTCATAAAAGAATAGCATAATTACTTATTACTGCTAGGCTGCTAGTATCTAATAATGTAAGGATTCAACTAGCCGTGGGCGATATGAAAATCTAACCTAGGAAACTAGAGAACACTGTTCGTTCCAATATCTGCACAACCAAAAATGTTTCCTGCAGCACACGGACAGCGAATCAGACAGGACGTTGGGAATCGAACCCAATACCGACAGCCTATTGCTGTCCGCAAATCGCCCTCGGGTGAGTGTGTACGTACATAAAAGACGTGTTGAAAACAGCAGCGGAACAGTAGGTTGGAAATCTATAATTTTGAAAATCTACAATTCTGAACATCAATCGGTGACAGCTGAGCAGAGCATGAAGTCACAGGATGCCGCCAGCAACGCTGCTGGCGACAAAAAGAAAATGCTCGACGTAAAAACAAAACCTGCAAAAAACGAAACGCTGATTAGTAAAGATGTTGAGAGTCGAACCCAACCCGTCGGGCTATTAAGAAGCCCGACGTTCTCCAAGCATCCCTTCAGTGGTCAGAGAGAAAGATACGTACCACCAGCAACGTTGCAGGCGGCTTCAGAAAAGGCACAGTATGGATTATGGCAACGAACAAAAAAACAGGGCGCTGCTCAAGAAACATGCTACGAATCGGACCCAAACCGTCAGGCTTTGGAGAAGCCCGACGGTCTCCAAGTATCCTTTCAACGCAGGAAAGGTTCGGCTGCTGGCGGGATGCGCCTGCTGTAAGATAGTTGCACTCGGAGGCCCCCGCCCCCGTCAGGATCAACACACACATACCGGAAAGTACGTCCAACGACTTTAGTATAGTGGCTTAGACAAGTGGCGCGTAAAACCGGTTAGTCAGTAAAAAATACAACTGCAGGCAGCAGGCAAGCATGGAGGCAGAAAGCACGCCGCAAGCGAAGGTGCTATCTTGAAGTGTTGAGAAACGTGCCAAACCACAAATATTAAAGATAGCGTCAAGTGTTAATCGGTGATCGTCAGTGGTGACAGCTCGTCAAGGCCGCGGGCCCCGCGGCGCCCGCGGCCGCGTGACTCCTGAATATCCGATCGAATCTGCTAGCTGTGACTAGCGATCTAACGGTCATTCAGTCAAACGTTCGGTCGATGTTACGATCGGGCGGTCCGAACGGTCAACATACAGTTGATGTAAGAGTGAACGTTATGGTCGACGTCTCGACGAAATTTTCATAAACGATAGAATCTGTTTTTCTGAAAATCGTGAAATCTTAAATCTGTCTGACCTGGCCTGCCTCCGAACCGCAGGATGCGTTGGGTGGTGTGGCTACAAGAATCTGAGGGCGCCGTGCGGTGATGCATCCTTGCGCACACTGGAACACTGGGATGTACCCCGGGAATTTCCAGGAAATTTTCCCTTTCCCCTATAAGGGAACGAAGATTGTCCCAGAATTTCCGGGGGAAATTCCCGGTCGGTTCTGGGGCACCTACAAAAATGTCACAGTAGCTACAAAAATGGTAGGGGGTAGCTACAAGATGACCCCGTTATCGACCTGCATCATTGTAGAAAGCGCTAGTCAGTGGCTTCGCTTTGCCTGATGTGTTGTAGGTCCGCTGGATCGCGAGCCCACAACTCACCAGGGTCAGGTCGGCGTGTTTCTTGACTTTTTCAACCGCGTAATCCTCGTGCACCTGTTTGTAAGTTTGAGGACAGGTGCGACGCAGGAATAGCCTGACTGAATCTTCCCTCGAGATGTCGAGGCGGCTGTGTTGCCCCAAGTCCGTCGCAGCTCCACTGATAGCTTCAGTGAAAGCCGTTGATGAAATCCTTGGGGTTCACACCAGCCGGGACCTCCACTTTGCGAGTGAAGACGAAGTCAGTCTGTGTGAAGTCTTCCAAGTCGGGCATTACCTCCCTGATTAAGGCAGTCAAAATAACCTTGCCATCGTCAGGGAAATAACGGTGTGTTTCCCGAACTGAAGCGAGCGCTGGAACACCACAGCGATACTCCAACAACTCTTTCAAGAGTTTGTTAGCGTTGGGCATCACTGTGGCGGTCACGTCGTCCAGTCGGAAAGCGTGTGCGTAAAGGGGGTTAAATCGTGTGAGGCGCGAGGTAACAAGCTCTTCAACGAGGGAGTCAAGTAGCAAACGAGCATTAGACTCGTCACCACAAAATCTCCACTCGTCGATTGCGTCCCCGTTGCCACACAGCTTTGATTTAATTCCCCTCACGAGCGCTTCGATCCTCTGCTGGTCATCTAGCAAAATTCCAGCATCAACTTCGAATTTCTTTTCCGTTGCTGACTGTGCCGAAGGCGCTGCGACTGGCGTGGGCAACAGCTGGTCAAACTGCAATTGTCTCTTGGAGGCACCAGCTGGGTGCGCTCTCAGTCTAGCTGGAGCCATCAGTTGGTACGGCCTCGAAGCCATGCCGGCGATTTTAGCAGTTTAGGTCAATTCGCGCGTTAGTAAACAAACCAAAATCCAAAATGTGGTCTAATCAAGGATCTAAAAAGTACACGGTAAAGCTCTCGTCGAGAGAAAACAAATTTATACTCGAGCAATTGATAGAAAATAAGGGCAGGGGCTTCAAATTCAGGGTCAAAGGTTAGAAATTTACAGTCATGGGGTAGGGTAAGGTGAGAGAGGGCCGGCGATCGTGTTGTGAGGCTTGATGTTGACGCGCGTACTGCCTCGGAGACTGCGGTTAGCTACACCGGTCCATCTGATTCCTAAGCGATTGTGCTCACAACGGAAAAACTTGCCTCTCACTCACACTACCCTACCCCGTGACTAGTGCACTCTAGAACCTCATTCCCTGATTCTCAGCCCCGCGCCCCTATAAAGGCTTTTAGCCAACCATACTCGGCGGTAATCAATAACCACCTTAGGCCGGTGGTGGGCGCAAACCTGTGAGAACACACACAGTGAAGCACTACTAACAGGGTGCCAGGGTAGATATCTTCCGCGGAGGTGACTCGGCCCGCATCGGGAATTCACTTCGGCCACATTTCGGCCCGTGTCGGCCCGAACCCAAAATTGCCCGCCGCATGCGCAAAATTTTAATTTTAAGTATGACAATTTGTCAAAAATCGATAAAATTTTGGAAATTTATCGATTTTCCCCTTAATGCGACTCGGCCCATCCGCAACTTTTCCTTCGGCCCGCCTTCGGCCCGGGCCTCCGTGACACGACCCCGGGCCGGCCAATCCCAGGAAGATATCTTCCCTGCAGGGTGCTACGCTCGCATATGTCAACCGTGAAACTGTGAAGCTATACACAAGATAATACGAAGTGATATAGCTTCCGCCGAGAGAATGTGATGACAGCCCCTAGGAAGTCAGGTGTGGAAATGACAGATGCTAGAATGAACTGTCTGACTACCGAAGTCGATATCGGAGATGGCGTTGATAACAGTGAAGTAGTCATAGTAGTCGAGCCGTATCGGTGATGACACATATGACTATGGCACTTCACGGGAGAGCCGGTCTCCCCCCACTGTATGGGGGGGGCCTGCTTCTCCTTCTGTCACCCCTCGCCGTGTGTGTGTCACCTGTCACAGTGCCTCTGCTCCGTGCTTCACTAGATAGCCCGTAAATGCATATCTTGTTTCAGTTTATGTTATCACGAGCATCCGGCACTGCGTTTTTCTGCGTCCGTTGTATATATATATCACTTATGTATATATCCCCTCATTGTCCATTTCGTGAGGTTATCGACCCACATCACGCTGAGTGGTGTTCGTGTTTTCAATTTGCTCGCTTCGGTTCCGTTTGCCGATTCTAGCTCCGTTTATTAATCCGTTACTCCGTTATCTCCGTTACATCCGTCTTTATCCGTATTGCCGTTTCCGTTGCCTTCCTACCGTTTGTGATTGGAAAACTTCGTCACCGTATTTTTATTTACCGTTACTCCGTGTTTTAACTCTGGACCCGTACTTCTTGCCCGTCATGTCTTCAAATCGCCAGACCAGTCTCGCAGAATCTCTGCGGAATGCTCGCGCCGCTCTGGCACACCGTCATCAACCCCTCCGTCAAATTCACACTCCTCCACGCCTGGTGCTTCTCGCGTGCGTAGGATTGTCACAACCGCTTCGTTGCGTTCTCGGCCGTCGTCCTTGCGCGCTTCCCCATCACCCTCCGATTTCTTCAATGACCCGCCTGTTCTCCCCTCCACTCCAGTTGAGGAAGGGAGGGAGGATGAGTATCTGGAGCAACTCTCGTATGCCTTCACGTATTCCACCGACGTCGTGACCATCTTAAGTCCTGGTGGCTACAATCCGAAGAATGGTTTTACGCTGGACGACGAGACTGCCGATACGGACTTTGCGGCTCTGCTTTCTGCTTTGCGCCACGTCTTGTACCCCATCTCCTTCTCCGAGTTCTCCAAGATTCTCGACCTCGAGCACGACTACGATTTTTATCATGTTGTCCTCAACGAGATCGTCTTCACCGTCTTACCCGTGGTTCTACGTGGTACGGCTTTGGCCCTCTACACCGAGGCGGCTCTTTCTCACCCTGGTGACGGCCGGTACATTCTTCAGCGCCTTCGCTATGAGGTTGAGGGCGTGCCGGAGTCCGACACCGACCGTTTCTGGGAGAAGATGCGGGCCACCATCATCGACGAGAACACTGACCCCGCTCCGCAGCTCACCACCATCCGTACTCTTGGCGACAAGCACGCCCGCCTCAACGCTGCCTACTCCGAGGCGAAGCGCGTGAAAGATCTTTGGCACATCCTTGCCACCTCCGCCAAGAGTTCTCCGTTCGTCACCCCGTTGTACGTTAACGTCATCCGTGACCTCCGTAGTGGTACGTCTTTTTCATTCTCCACTTTGTGCCTCCGTATTCGCACAGTGTGGAGGGAAGAAAACGCGTTTGCCACCCCTGCCGTAAGCACCGCTCCGCCTGAAAGCGATGGCGGCTGGAAAAAAACCCCGACTTTCAACGCCATGTCCTACGACCGCAAGCCTCCCCACACCGTCAAGTTGGACGGTGAGTGGCGGGCGGAACCGTCTCACGCACTCATCCTGCGCTGGAAGGGTGCGGGATTCCCGTGCATTCTTTGTTTCCGCCTGTGGGGGCTCACCGATTCGCACCCCGACACGAACAGTATCTGCCCATTCACGTGCAGGGAGGCCTACAACCCCTCGCGCGTCCCACAACTTGCACCTCCGGCGGGTACGCGGCCGCAGCCGCAGGAGTTTGCTGCCGCGCTCGCTTCGCTGCAGGGGGCTGGTGGTGCCGCCGCGCATTCTCTGGTGGTGCCACCCGAGACCTCTGCATCGCCGGCGTCACCCTCTGCATTCACGTTCATCGTCCCTGACCCACCTCCGCATGTTCCGCCTTCCGCCGAGGCGGAAACTCATCAGCAACCCGTACCTGCTGTACGGCCTGTCGATGGCGGCTCCGTGGACTCACCGCAGCTCGACGAGGCCGTTGACCCCGAGCCCGTCTCCATGCTTGGTTTCACTGAGGCGGACGATGATTGGCCTGCCTTTCGCGAGACCCCGTGGATCCCGCCCTTCCAGGGCGGGCGCTCAACCGACAGCACTGTTTGAGAACCAAAGCTAGACTCCAATGTAGCCCCTACTAAGTGGTGCCTCTGCTTTTTCTTTAGCAGTTAGCCGGGCTGGTATAGCCCCTTGTGCTTGGACATGGGTAACATTGAGTTTAGGTTTAGGGTTCTTCCTCTCGGGATGGCCACTCACACCTTCGGGGTGAGGTGGTGTCACGGGAGAGCCGATCTCCCCCCACTGTATGGGGGGGCCTGCTTCTCCTTCTGTCACCCCTCGCCGTGTGTGTGTCACCTGTCGCAGTGCCTCTGCTCCGTGCTTCACTAGATAGCCCGTAAATGCCTATCTTGTTTCAGTTTATGTTATCACGAGCATCCGGCACTGCGTTTTTCTGCGTCCGTTGTATATATATATCACTTATATATATATCCCCTCATTGTCCATTTCGTGAACACTGTCGGCGTGCCAAATCCAGCAAATGTCAATGAAGGAGGAGCCCTTTCCCGGATTCAACAACTTAGGTTCCCCTGTAAGCTCAGTCGCCACATGCTTTCTGAGTTCATCATCTTGTTCTCCTCGTTTAAGGTGTACAAGCGAGTTACCCGGGCCCGGGCATTCCAGTTGAATGTGAGAGAAGGTGACAATATGTGTGCTTTAGGGTTAAGGTTTCTAGCTTGCATGCCTGGTATGGCACCTCACCTCTTCGGGGTGAGGTGGTGTCATGAAGTCACGGACTTCCACCCCCCTGGAGGGAGGGAGCTCTGGTCTTTGTGTCACCCCTCGACCCAAGGTGTTAGGTCAGCTCCGTCATCAGTGGTGGGGAAAATAAAACCTCCTGTATTTTATTGTCATGCATCTTAGACTCTGAAACCACCCGAGCATCTCGTCTCAGCTTCACAGCGTTTGTGGAGACTGAATAACAACATATATATCCCACCGTTGTCGTATATATCTAGTGTTATTTCACCGTCTCTGTTAGGGTACATCGCCTATTAGACGGGTTGCTTGACTGGGGAGAGAGGTGGGAAGCTTGGGAGCCTAGCACCCTCACACGACGGTTCCAACACGGCATACCCGCCTGGAAATAATCTCCGAAATCGAGTTACGGATGATGGACTGCCGCGATGGGTGGCGTTTCCTGAAAGAAATAATAAGAATCGTCTTGTGGTTGTCGGAAACTCTACTGTGGTTACACTATTGAACTTAATACCCCGCAACGCCATCAATAGTTTAATAAAATCAATAGGGAATTCATGCCTCAAGGACATTAATTATTATTATTATTATTCATTGTTTGTTGACCTTGAAGCTATATATATATATATATCGACTATTTGTTATTGACTATTGCATGCATACGTCCGAACCCCATTAATTATTATTTCTATTATCACATTATTGTTACTGTACACCGCACTTCAGTATTTAGGGTTTTAATCAAGGCACTTACTGTACAGTAATCGGTTTGGGCTTTGGGGATAGATCATCGATTGATTTCGATATATTATGTTACTTCAAGAAAAGACAGGAATATACATACGTAAACATACATATTATACGTAAATATACACCTAAGCTGCTGACGATAGACGCCTGTGGCAGCTTATCCAAGCGTCGACGCTTGACCAACATGTCACCAATGGTGACTCTCACACATTGGCATGGCCCTTGAATGCCCCTAACCCGACAAATAAGGCAGTCCTGGGCGACCTGTGCACCTTCATTCATTTTGATTTTCAAGTTCTGAAATTTGTGCCGCCTGTGCAATTGTTTACCGTGATTGCCGTTACCTGGAGACTCTCCAGCAGGACGTGGAGAGTTGTCGACTCTCCAGCTGGAGAGTTGTCGACTGTTTGTCAACTGTTTATTTATTTTGTCGATTGTCGATTTTCGCACGATATGCGGTGGAATCATTATATAATTTCCGAACTATTCACTGTGTATTGTTGTTCGCACGATCAGTGAGCTGGATATTTATTTAACTACTATCGATTTGTTGGACAGTTGTCATCACTAGGAGTTAATTAGTTTTTATCAATTGTCGTCCGATGAAAGAAAAATCAACGATTAATTTGATAAAAGGAAGCGTTCAATCGTAGTGTAACCACAATATGTCCAACTTGTCAACCGCAATGCTCTATGTTGTTACTCTAGACCCCGAGTCTCCGGACCGAAATAGCGCGAATATTACTTAGGGTTTGTAACGCAGATGGAGCTGATGGGCGTCCGTTTAGACGAGCTTCACAATCATCAAGTAACGCAGCCCTCGAATCGGATCGCGGGTAGCCGCGCGAAGCGCGGCTCGTCTAAACTCAAAACTGAAACTCTGGGGACGAGAGTATGACAGTATCTTCGGGCTGTCATTTCCGCGAGGCACTAGCATAGCATATAGCATAGCACCATGCCTGACAGCTGACAGCCTGACACCCACGCGTTAGCCAATCAGAAAAGTGTTAATATATGCCCCCACGCCAGTATCCCCCAGTACTGCGACACACCGCATGCCATACCATATCATGCCATGCCATCAGCCACGCCATGCCATGCGATGGCATGGCATGGCATGGCATGGCATGGCAGTTCGCTAGAGCTGCACAACTTAAAATGGTCCGTTCATTTTAAACATGGGTAATTTATCGAATCCGACGGTCCATATAAAAAGTCCGACATCCTAGAGATCAAAATACGATATACTCCTTCGTCGCTCCCCAGAAATCTCTTCGGATCTTCCGATGTTCACGATCTGAAAATATTGGACGGCTCAGCTTTAGTTGGGCAGATGGGCACCCTTAAAGTTCGCTTCGAGTTTGAACTGCTGCTCGTAACTGCCGGTTCCGAATTTGAACTGCTGAACTTCAATCCTTTTGTCAAACAAAGGACACAGCAACAAAGCACCAGCAATCCAAAATATTTGAGGATCTTGGAGAGTCATTATAGCTTCGCAGCTTGTATTGGTCGCTTTATATGCAATAGCTAAGTAGGACAAGTGTCTCGGTGTCGTCTAGCGAACAGGTCTTATTACGGAAAGTGACCGGGCTTTCGGAGCAAGGTATCGACGTCCTGCCGTTGCGTTGCACGGCTATCATATAGTTCCCCGTTGTCACGCCAGGCGGTGACGTTCGTCGTTGTGGATATGCGGTTGCAAGTCAATTGCAGTGGACGGATTCACCCTGAGATTTGCCTGAGGCTGTTGTAAGACCGCCACGTTCACGGATGCATACACCCAACTTAGATAGCAGTGAAGCCTGTCCGATCTTGGGTCCTTATTGTTTGGTGGACCCCGCGCCGCTCATTCCGCTCTGCGCTCCAAGGCGTTGTTGCTCTAAGTGGTCAAAGGTGTTGCACCCCTGTTTGCTCGCATCGTTGCTGAACGGTCCGCAGAATGCTCGCAGGCGCACGCTCAGCCTGGTTCGCACACTTGGACTTCACCGCGTGGTGAGTGGGACATCGAGCACCACGAATCAACGTTCCAGCTTGGTTGCGTCTTTAGGTACGTAGCAGGGGTTCCGTCGAATCTCTCACACATAGCGCATCAATATTGAGCATATCCAGCGCTCAGCACCCTCTAGCACTGCAACAGCTGAGAGGGTATCGTATGCCAAAGGGTGTCGTGCGTGCACTATGCTAGAGGACGCTAAATGCAAGCGGTGCTAGAGCGTGCTGTGTGTGTACCACACTTTTTATATTCAGGAACTTTTTCCAGGGCTTGCCTGAAGAGTCACAGTGGTGTGTATTCTTCCACTGTTCAAAATGACGTCGCCATCTTGGGCTCTTTTAAAGATTAACTTGTTGCCTTCGCTGGTGATTTCAAAGCTCCGTCGAAAGTTTCCGTTTCCTTGATATTTCCACTTCAGATTTGGAACTCTTGCACCTGCGGCACATACATGAAGCCTTTATGAGTGCCTCCCGCCTAGCAGTGCCTCCCGCCTCTTCAGAGGTCTACTGCCGCCACGTTCCAGGGTACCCGCCATCTGGGTGCCCTCGCGCTGAGCGGCGGAAAGTTCCTCTGCGGGGAAGCCATATCCCACGTCTTGGAACTGCGGTCACGTGAATGAAACTTTGCAGCTTGTTAGTGCTATTGGGCGATAGCAGGCGCGAGTGTTTGGGGAGTACACGTGTTATGCACCTTGACGGATCTCCCAGTAAGTGCCAAGACAGTGCGCTATTCTGGGGGTAGGACAAGTGCTTGTGGGCTACAGAATATGCAGAGCTGAGCTGCAAGGCAAATGGCTGTGGTGGCTGGGATATCAGGACAACTTGGGCAGAATAAAACACGCACCTGAGCCAACGCCTACGAACGGAGCTCTTTCTCCCCGTGGCCTACGCGAGCCTCCCAACAGGTGCGCTGCTTTTAGTCCCTTGGGAGCGCAAAATCTCCGAGCCTGAGCGTTTGTGTGCGATGGCATCTTGCATTTAAGGGCAGTCCACGGCTTTGAGGTGCACAATCATCTTGGACGTGAAAAATGCACGTCTTTGGGACCGTGCGTGGGGCCAGGACGCGATGCATATGAGGTCAGGCGATTGCATTCATACCGTCAGCATGGTGCCTAAACAATAAAAAGTTGTTCTATCTCCGTGCTAGCTATTTGAGGTAATTGAGAGGTCATTCAGCACTCAGCACATCGAGATCGAAATGCCATGGATTGGGTGAGGAAATACCCTGGGATTGGGGAAAAGAAAGAGCTAGCAAGTCCGGAGCGTCCAGCTGCTTCAGTGTATTATAGCTGCATCCTGTCTCAACTCGATCTGTGTCCTCCCACACGTCTTCCCACCACGCCTCCCTCTGCTTTCCGAGTGTTGTTGACTACTACTGTGCTCATTCGAAGAGTCAAATGAAAAAACATTCCTTTCCAATTGAAAGATAATCTGCCAGTGGCAACCCCGCTACCCCCCTACATCCTCCCTTCCGTCCGCAGTCAGTTTCTTTTGAGAGTTATTCATCCTGGAATTGGAATCCAGGAATTTAACGTGACAGCGTCCCTACCCCCGTCCAACCCTCCTCTCCATAAGCAGTTGGTTTTGTTTGTCAGCTATGATGTTTTTCATCTTAGCGTCATTCATCCTGGAATGTGATTGTGGTGACCCCGGGCGTGTTGGGCTGGCACAGAGGAAGCATATATTTCATTTTAGCGTCATTCATCCTGGAGTGTGATCGTGGTGACCCCGGGCGTGTTGGGCTGGCGCAGAGGAAGCATACCGCAGTTGCCTAATTACACCGCTAATGGACCACGTCAACAGCCTCTCTTTGGAGATGCTGGAAATAATATGGAGCATGGGGCTGAGCCACAGAGACATGGCCGCCGTGTGCTGTGTGTCGCGGCAATGGCGGCAAGAAGCTGGGCCTGGGGCTGCCGCCATCCGAGCGCTTGCCCTTCCAAATCGTGACAGCATTGGAGTCAGCAATCGTGATATCATCCAGGCAGCATTGGAGAGACTGGCAAGGCTCGGGGAGCATGCAGCGCCGCATACCGGCGCCATTGCGGCACGGCTGGAAGATGCAGATGTAGGCGTGAGGAGGGCAGCAGTTGAGGCATTGGAGAGTCTGGGGGAGCATGCAGCGCCTCATACCGGGGCCATCGCGTCGCGGCTGGAACATGCCGATGCATGGGTGAGGAACGCAGCAGTTGAGGTACTGGGGAGGCTGGGGGAGCATGCAGCACTGCATGCCGGGGCCATCGCGGCACGGCTAAGTCATATCAATGCAAACGTGAGGGTGGCAGCAGCGATAGCACTGGGGAGGCTCGGGGAGCATGCAGCGCCCCATGCCGGGGCCATCGTGGCACGGCTGGAAGATGCCGTTGCAGGCGTGCAGTGGGCAGCAGTGAAGGCACTAGGGAAGCTGGGGGAGCATGCAGCGCCCCATGCCGGGGCCATCGCTGCGTGGACGGGAAATCCCAATGCAGCCGTGAGGAGGGCAGCAGTGAAGGCACTGAGGAGGCTCGGGGAGCATGCAGCGCCCCATGTCGGGCGAATCGCGGCGCGGCTAAATCATATCGATGCAGAGGTGAGGGATGCAGCAGTTACGGCACTGGGGAGGCTGGGGGAGCATGCAGCGCCCCATGTTGGGGCCATCGCGGGCGGCTGGAAGATGCCGATGAACGCGTGAGGGTGGCAGCAGTTACGGCACTGAGGAAGCTGGGGCAGCATGCAGCGCCCCAGGCCTGGGCCATCGTGGCGCGGCTGGAACATGCCGATGCTGGCGTGAGGGATGCAGCAGTTACGGCATTGGGGGGGCTGGGGGAGCATGCAGCGCCCCATGTTGGGGCCATCGCGGGGCGGCTGGAAGATGCCGATGCACGCGTGAGAGTGGCAGCAGTTACGGCACTGGGTCAGCTGGGCGAGCATGCAGCGCCCCATGTTGGGGCCATGGCGGCGCGGCTGGAACATGCCGATGCAGGCGTGAGGGAGGCAGCAGTTGAGGCACTGCGATGGCTGAAGTGTCCGGGGAGCATGCAGCGCCCCATGCGAGGGCCATCGCGGCTGGGCTGGAAGTTACCGGGGCAGGCGTCGGATGGGGTGCAGTGGTGGCATTGGGGAGGCTTTGGGAGCATGCGGTGCCCCCTGCCGGGGCAATCCCTATCCACTCCCCGGCTTCCCTTGTCCACCCCCCGGCTCACCCTGTCCGCTCCCCGGCTACCCCTGTCCAGCCCCCGGCTCACCCTGTCCACTTCTCGGCTACCCCTGTCCACTCCCCGGGGCAACCGCGGCGCGGCTGGAAGATGCCAATGCACGTGTGAGGAGGGCAGCAGTGGTGGCATTGGAGAGGCTGAGGGAGCATGCAGTTTCGCCCATACCAGAGCCATCGCGGCGCAGCTGGATCATACCAATGCAGACGTGAGGGAGGCAGCAGCTGAGATATTGGGGAGGCTCGGGGAGCATGCAGCGCTCCATGCTGGGGCCATCGCGGCGCAGCTGGATCATACCCTAATAACCCTAAACCAACCCTAAAACTCTGCAGGCATGAGGAGGGTAACAGGGGAGGCACTGGAGAATCTAGGGGAGCATGCAGCGCCCCATGCTGGAGCCATTGCGGCACGGCTATAGCATACTGATGCAGGTGTAAGGGAGGCAGCAGTTGAGGGTTATGCGGTATGACGCTGGGAGCACCTCGGAAACGACGTTGCCACGATACTCGCGAAGGTCGAGCAAGAATATGGACTTATCATTCTGCTAGATATACAACAGTGAAAAATATATCGTGAAGTAGTCAAATTGTTTTGGTAATATACCGGAACCGAACTTTCCGTTATAGTGGTTAGGTTTTTAGTGTTTCTAGCACTAGGAGAGTAGGTGACAGTCATCACTCCTACTTCCAACTAGGTTGGCGTAAACACATATCTCCCCCCTAGCTAAACGCACGATCAAACGTATTTGGGGGGAGCAATCTTTCACGTTTATCATCTGGCTTTAACTATAAAGACAGCATTCACCCAGAGTATTATTGTTCTCAAATCTCAGGTGATGTATACAAATCAACATCGTTTGATTAAGGTGTACTCGAAAACGTATCGTTGTGCCGGGTGCCAGGTGTAATAAAGCCATGTACACGTACAAATGTGTGGCAGACAGGTCTCGCAGTTGGTGAGGGATGCAGAAATCCATGTATATATGTGGGAAATGATTTAGGGAGAAAACCCTGGGCAATTGAGGCAAAATTAGGGGTTTTTGGGTGCGTAGGATTTAGTGGGCGAAGACTGCAAATACACAAAATCGATTCTCAGAGGCGTCCACGAGAGAATGAGCTATACACGGCGGTCACGCGAGAATTGGGATAAGATGCAACCTGCTGGGGCGCTATCTCAGATATCGTGGGATGTGGTTGATCCAGTTTTGATGAGAGGTCGGGAAAGCATTCGAAAATATCAAGACTTACCAACGTGACATTTGCTGAAATTTGCTCAGACAACTCTGACCGGTAGTAACGGTTATGACCTTTGACAGTTGTCGGGTCAGTGACTCTGACTGGTAGCCTAGGACCGACCGGGTGAGTAGTCAGCAGTCGAAAAGTTATATCGCTTCGGATTATTAGGTTTCGTTTGCGGTAAGTATTTCAGTTAAAACTTTTTTCCGACCGAACCGACGGACCGCGTTCTGTGTATTTTCCAAACCGATTTACGGGTATATTGCTAGGTCACGAACCCACTCACACCATGCTTTATTTCCACTGATTATGGCCATGATATTGGCTGAAGTTCACAGATTGAGGTGGGAAGGGCGATGATGCGCCCGTGCGACATGTAAGAGTTTTGGTTCAGACAAGTGGAAGTTTGGCCGCACCGGACCCACATGCATTTTCTGGTAGCTACGATCGCCGACTGGGTTGGTTTTTTGAGAACAGGCCACCTCAAAGGTAATCATAACAGATGTACCCGAATACCATAGCGGTGATTAGCCGTGGATGACAACACGTATAACACGATGTTTAACATTTGTTCACAATGCGCGGTGTTCATACTACGCATATGCTGTTACTTAAAACTTCGGTTGTGATCACATTTAAGTGATTGCCCGCCGGTTACATCCAAGGCGGTTTCCGAACCGTTGCTTCGATACCAATGTGCGTATGGTGCAACAACATCTTGCTGTGCAATCTATATGCGCTGCGTATATGAGCGCTTCACGATAATATTCACTATACGGCGCGCTGTGTGATATGTAAGGCGCATACACTGTGAAGTATACGGTCTCGCGCAGGGCTGATATTGATGCAAGTTAATCACCGAGGTCCAGTTTTGAACTAGCGAAGAATATCAAGCTTTATGCGGTTCCTACCGCGCAAGCATTAGAAACACGTATCAACAAACAGGAATGTAGTGGAGTTGTGAGATGAGTGCAGGGACTAGCTGCCTCGCGAACCCAATGCTCTTCTCTTATAAGAATCTGCCCCAATCATACTGGTTCTACAATTGGGGTGCGAGCCCGAGGGTGCCTATGAGCGACGACGTTAGTGCATCGCACATCATCGACACTCCGCATACTTGATGCTCCGGGTACGCTGAACATGATAGTTCGCGGCTGGTTCGAACAGTCATTGTTTAAGCAATCGGCCTGCTCTAACAATCACGCGACTCGTGATATATATGTGCCATGCCATCACTTGTCTCGTCGTAGTGTGATATTTTCATTCGACTGTGACTGCCATGAACGATCTATGGCAGTGGCCTCTTCTATCATATTATGCGACATATGACCGATGGCATATGACCGATGATATGACATGCATATGACAGTCATTCGAGCCCCAACAGCCAGCCTGATTTCGGCAAAGTTATTTCTTTGACGTCCAGGTTTTCGCTCAGCCTTCGTGCCATCGTTACGCGTGAGATAGGGATCCCCATATGTAAGCCTCAAACCAGGCGGGAGGTTAAACATATGCACCTAGTGGAAATATAACATTGTCGCATCGCGATTGCGATTATGTTCGCAGGAATCCGATTACAGTATTTCTAATAGCGTGCCGGCGGGGGTGATCGGCGCGCGTTCACATGGCACATTTGCGGGATCGTCGAAACCCCAGCATTCACGTTGCTCTTCGGGTCATGTTATGTCCACATCTGATCATTGCCATCATTGTAACCAATAAACCTGATGACCTATATTGTGTGACATTCACGGTTGCTCTGCACATCCATGCAGATCTGGGTTCGGAAAATAAAAAGTCCGAAAAACAAAAATGCAGTGTGCCCCCAAAATGGTCCGGTGGGTGCAGAAACATGCATATTTCAGATTGCAACATACCCCACATGCATCCACGCCCCCCAAACCTACGGGCTGAAAACACCGATTTTTCAGTATTCCGAGCGGGAAAAAAATACTTTTTCGAACAATATTTTTTCAGAATGTCTTATAATATATTGCTCCTAGGAGGTGCGGTGTCTAATAAAACATTAAAAACGATGATTATCTTCCATCATGCAAATCCGTACGCACAGCCGTGCGACGGCGCTATGGTGTGTGTGTGTGTGTGTGTGCAATCGACATCTAGTAACCCGCTCGAGGGGAACGCGACGGTGACGTATGACGAGATGATAGAACGACACGATTGGCCATCACAAAAGTATCCATATATCTTACTTGTATATTCTCATCACTTAACCCATCACGCGTTTCACACATGATGGATTATGCGCACGACTATCTACTGCAAGAACTACACAAAACCAAACCTCTCAGAAACACTATAGTTCAGGAGGTGGCACTGTCCTTCCTGACCTAGTGGTGGATGAGGTGGACGGGGCCTCTAACTGGCACGATTCGCCCGCTCGGGCCCGTTCGGGAGGATTGTCATCGGGCAGATACGAATGCGACTTTCACCGCGTCGAACATCACATTCAAATCCGACGAGGACGGTTATTCTCGTGAGGCCTGAACTCCGCCTCGAATTTAGTGCCACGTAGATAACACGTCATGAAAGACTCAGGGAATAATTTGATATTCACTCGTCGCAAAACTATCGCGACTCTGTTGAGAAAAACTGCCTTGTCACTCTACTGAACCAATGAAAAACTGGTATACAAGTTCGAACCAATAATCCGGCCGCGATGCATGGAATCAAAATGTATAAAGATGCCGTAACTATCTGGTCATGAAAATTGCGTCCCATCCTAATGATATGACGTGGCAGTCACAGTGACACAGTCGATGGCTTGCCGCCTCATTGCTCACACATCATAGCTACGGTGCGTCGGGCTAATGAATCATCCGTTCGCGCGTCCTGATGCACCCGATGTCGGCTCGATCCCGGTATGTTTTGTCATCGGATCCCGGACCGATTCCTGTTCTCGGTCGAACGGATCCACAGTACAGCGATCACTGGCCGACTACCGACCTGAGGTCTGGACCTGAGGTCAGACCTCGATGCCACCAACGAAACGAAGGAGGCACCCAGTTGTTTTTCTGACGTGGCGCAATAAATCAGCTTATTGCCGTTCGATGATAAAAGGTTAGACGCTCCATAGGGGGGAAATGGTTATCGCGGAATAGATTGGTGTAATAATGGGGAATAGAAATTATGTCCATTTTTTGGGAATAATTTTGTGACACAAGCACATGCGTGTAATGTCACCTTTAAATTATCCCCACCCCCTCCCCACCCGTTGACTTGGTTATTGCAAACATGAGCAAGCCTCCGAAAAGTGCCAGGTGTGCCTTTCTTGCGACAACGACGGGTGTCGTTGTACTAGACATGCCACGCGTGCGTGTTCACCGCGAAAAGGGGCACCCTTTCTTTCAACTAATAGCCTTAAACGGTACAGGGCTTGATACATATGTCGAGAATTATGGCTTTCGTTTCAAGCATAGTGCGTCCGTACAGGTATGGGAAAGTGAGGATAGGGACCGTAGACCAATATGGGACTTCCAAAACGAGTATGTTTATATTGAACACACTGATGGTATGCGCTTTTGTTGTCCTCTATTCAAGAAAGAGGACACGGTAAAAGATTCTCCGTAAAAAATGAAAGGTGCGTTGCCCTTGCTTTCCACTCCCTTGTACACTTGTGTGTGAAACTCTTGCGCTTTTTCGATATCAAATCTTTCGCTTCTTCAGAGTTGAAAAAAACGTACCACGCTTCCACGTCTCCTAAGCTACGGTCAAAACCGGGGTATGTATCACATTTATCGCACGGGTGGGCATTAACACAACATAACTTTCCATATATCTATTATACGCAATACGTGTTAGGAACAACTATTTTTGCGCAAGCAAGATTACATCTGGGTTTTTCGAGTGTGCCGTTATTTCGCATATTTATTCGAATCGTGCAACTCCAGAATATTGGACACAATCTGAAACAGGCGTATAAAAGGAATATAATCCTCGCGACAAGTCATTTTTGAATCATTATACACGAGTGACGTCAGACTGTATACATCACATGAAACGTATTTTTCGAATAAAAATTCAGGAGTCTCATCATCCACGAGGTTGACGTTATCTGTCGAGTATAATAAATTATTACTGGACGCGCTTTCCGTGGTACCTTGGTGCGTACCGTGGCATTACTGTATATTTTCATTTTTCGGAATCGACTGTGTTTAAACGTGTGCAATATATAATTCATCGATTTGTGACTCGCGTTGCACATAAAGGTAATACGGTGAACGAGCTCGTGCTATAAATCGTCCCATCCAATATTCGGCCGTTATCCTACGACAGTAGGACGATGGGCAGTAAATCGGTAAGTCTTGCGAATCATCGCGAATATATAAGCATCGTATAAATTCTGACAACTTGATGCAATTTGGAATAGGCGGGGGTTCTTCTGTTGTCCGTCCAGTATCCTATAAATATGCATATACAATATTTGGCAGTGATCATACTGCAGTTGTACGACGAGCGGTAAATGGATAAGTCATGCGGATGATAGCAGAAATATGCGTATTAAATTAATCCCGAAGCCCGATGCAATTTGGGATTGGCCGAAATTCATTTATCGTCGCCCACTATTCGAGAAATGACGAAAGACGCATCGGGCAGCATCTTGGCTCGAAGAATCGGAGCGTCGTCCCGTGACGGGAGTGATCGAAACGATGCCGATCGGGCGCAATGCGCCCTTTATGCGGAAAACATTCGCTCAGTGACAACATCCGGTCGGGTGTCATCTGTACTGTTCGTTATGGTTGTCGGTGAATTTGAATGCATAATGAGATCGAATTCTACTATGCAGAGTTGATTTCAAAAATTGTTGGGCGTAAGGCGGTCAAAGGTGCTGCAGCAGGAAATGGTTTAACTGTTTTCTTAAGGTATTAATTTTTCCGGGAGCAAATTTTGATTGTTTCCGGAACAATTAATTTTTGATTTTCCCCGTAACAATGAATTTTGGCTACGGACACGCATATTTAGGGTTTAGTGAGATTTTATGGGGTTTATCCAGTAGCCAGGCATCCTAAAAACCTAACACTGAACCCTACATATGCTTTCCGGTAGTCAGAATTCATTGTTACGGGGGAAATCAAAAGTTAATTGTTCCGGAAACAATCAAAATTTGCTCCCAGAGTAATATAGTTCCGTTTTATTATCGCTCGCAGCTTAAACTTGCGGGAATATCCCAAGCGAATGAAATAAGGGCGCGAGGTAAGATTTTGTTCGCCGCTTGGAAAGAGAACTCACTTTGGCAATTCAGGGTTGCACTGCTTTGCTGTTGTTTGAGGGTTCCACTCGCTCGAATTCGAAGGGCGACCTTCGATTGCATATGTGAAGAAGTGAATGGACGAATCTCCGAGTTCTTTGGTGACGTGCGGACATAGAGAACTTGTCTTAGAGGAGTTGATGACTGTGACGAGCTATAAGAGGGCCTCCATAGTAGGACCGGAATTCCAAAATTTTGAAACCGAGCGAATGATCTTTTATCGCTTGAGCAACGTGTTTAAAAACATCATTTTTAAGGTCGTAGGCGCAGCGGTGTCGGAACTCTAGATTCCGCCTGAGCGGACGTAATTGTGGCAGGCTTTGGCAATCGTGCCACAGTAGGAGGGCCTACACAGACGATACGAAATTCGATCATCTCTAATCCAAGAGAGTGGCCTTTTATAGTGTGTGTATATCGCATATGAAGCTAAATTTGTGGCATTGGCTCAAGTAGAGCACCCGACTTCAAGTCGGGAGTTCTCAGCTCGAATCTGAGATGCCACACTCTCAGGGTGCGCGTCCTCTCTGCCCCCGTTTTTTCCGCTTCCCGCTAGTTTCCGCTAGTTATCCTTGCACACTATTGTCAAGGAGGTCACGTGTGTAATATGTGGCATTCATTAATTTGTCACGGTGTCCGCTCAATCAAAGAGCACCACACTCTCTGTGTGGAGATTTATATTGCCAACTACGAATGACAGTTGGTCATTCGTAGTTGGCCAACTGGTTCATGTGCGAGAGGTATGACATCGTTGTAGGTTGTGGCGCCCTTCGCGATCCTATAAGTGCGATCGCGCCCTTTGCCCTAGGTGCAAGAGAGTGCTCACTTGGGACGTGAAGTTAAGGAGCCCTTCATGTCGTTATGGTATTCCATCTTGTGGTGGTTACTTGAAGTAGTATACGCAGGCGCCCTTCACAATCATATAAGTGCGATCGCACCCCTTCCCCTAGATGCAAGAGAGTGCTCACTTGGGAACGTGAGGTTAAGGAGCCAGGGCACAAACTTCGTCTTACATAGGGTTGTAAACTTGAATATAGAGCATAGTGTTGCAAGTGTGATTTAACGAAGGATATGCCTTGTAGGGTTGGGGAGTACCGACCTCGTCCTGGACCTCGTTCTGTTTAAGATATAACCGGTAAGGCGGTAAAGTATCCCGACAGGACAAACGCCGGCTTCTCGTGGTACCGAAGCCGGGGTTGTCCAGCTGGTGACAGGCGTGACAGTCATGACGAGTATGACAGACCTCGCGCGTTACGACTGCTTGAGGGTAGCAGACTTGGTTAAGAAGATATGGTCACTGTAGGATGACTGTGAAGTGATAAGAAGATATGGCAGCTACAATACTGTCGCTGACGTGTCAGTCAGAAGATGGGAAGTGGTAACATCATTAAAGCTGGCATAGAATAGTGACATTCTATTGGTAGATGAAGATTTCAGGGCGGAAGCCTGTTACAAGTTTTTACAGATGTGGCATTGACTGGAGAATAAGTAGGCTCTGACCGCAGGTCAGGACTAGTGGACTCATTATTGTTTTGCCTTCGCAAGTGCTAGGTGGCTGTTCGCGTGGCAAGTGCTAGATTGCTAAGACAGCTCTGCTCACAGTTTTGTACAATAATTCGTACTTTTGGTGGTTTTGTTAATCTTTTGGTGAATATATTATACTGCTGTTTTTATCTTTTTACATAACAATAATGTCCTGCGCGGAGCGGCTTTTTATTTCGATACGAATTCAGAAGTAAGAGGTTCTTTGGCGACAAGTCGACAGCAGTCAAGAAAAGCGGATTCGGGAGGCAGGCGACTCCAGGGACACCCTTGGTGTACTGGCGGACCCTTTTCCCTTTGTTATTTGGCGGTGCTCACACACGGACAAACTCACGGCAGCGGCGACAGCGGATCAGCAGTTAATTACTATCCTAATGAGTGGTTTCTTATCCTGCGGTTCCTCTAGCTTGGCCACCTTGTCTGACAGTGAATCCAGGGACACCCATGGTGTACTGGCATATCTCTAAGCGGGTGTGTCACTAGAAGGTAATTAGCAGCGGCATCAGCCTGGAAGGCAGCAAGCGGATTAACTCTTTATATTATGAACACAGTAAAGACTGCTCTGGCAACGGTGTCTAGTGAATCCAGGGATACTCAGTACACTGGCTCAGCTTGAACACCGTTGATTACCTTGGAGGTATCGGTGGATTAGCGTACAGCCTTTCTTCTTTTCTCTGGCAGCTTTTGGTGACTTTAGACCTGCGGTGAGGCACTTATGATACCCTTCACCTTCTTGATGAGCAGTGGCTTCGCTAATCCGGGGGTGCTCAGCACACTGGCCTAGCTTAAGCTCTGCTGTGCAGCTTCTACCACTGTCAACTATCTGCGAAGGAACACTTTCATGACACTTATAGTCCTTCTTGATGAGCAGCGGCTGTGCGAATCCAGGGGCACTCTGTGCACTGGCTTAGCTTGAGCTTTGCTTGGTGATTTTTCTTCTTGGTTATCTTGATTAGTAACGAGCTCTTATGACAACTGGTATGCTCTTGATGAGCAGTGGCTTCGCGAATCCAGGGGTACTCTGTACACTGGCTTAGCCTTAGCCCTGCTGTGCGTATCTTCTACATTCACCACTGATTATGGATAGGCATACTTGTGGCAATATTGCAGCTGAACTGTGATAAGTGACTACTGCAGCCAGAGGATGCTCAACACACTGGTTTGACTTGGCTCATTGTGGCTGGTTGTGGAGAGCTTGGGCATTCACTTCGCATTCCCGTCAGGGACTGTGCTGGGGACTCTTTTTCACTTTGATTCTGGACCGCCAGTTCCTGCCATACTCTTCATATGCGTTTCAACCTTCTCCATATTCAGAACGGTGTGAATCCAGGGGCACTCTGTGCACTGGCATAACCAGCCTGAATTCAGTCTTTATTCTACTTGTGAACGAGTTTTACGCGTGGAGAAAGCACACCTCTTTTGCCTCACCTGTCACATATTGGCTTAGCACTTGACCACGGAGGGGGAGGCAGAGTTGAGCGCCTCCGCTGTCCAGTCCGCAGAACGGGAGGCACGGCGATTGGCCCGGGAGAAGAGCACCCAGAGGCGGATCAGCAGCTTTATGAGCACAGAGGGGTCGGCACCAGAGACCCGTCCCCCAACACCAGAAGCAGAAGCAGCAGCCGCAGCAGCAGCAGCGACCGTAGCAGCAGCAGCAGCAACCGTATCAGCAGCAGTGCCCCCAGTCAACAGCCTTCTGTTCGCGTTCGAGAGCTTAGAGGATATTGGCTACTGCCCGACGGTCCTTGTCATAGGACCGGAAATCGCTTCCGGTCCTGTCACAAGGACCGGAGCTTCGGGAATTTGTTTGGGCGTTCTCTTGACGTTCGGAGACCCTATCTTCCGTATCGTAGTACCCTTAGGACCAAAACTTAGTGCCAATGTGCGCCACGTACCTTATATCGTCATATAATGCATATATCCAATGCATTTGTACAAGGCACCCTACCATTTTTGGGTTGCAACTCTTGAAGGACGGTGATAAATACCTCTTATCTTTTCATAATTTTTATCCAATCGAATTTGGCGTCTGACAAGCTTGTCAACCTACCAATTTGAACCCTAACATAATATCCAATCATGCGCAAAAGGTTGTGCACGTTTTCGATACATATTGGTTCATATAACATATACACCTTGAAGTTTGGGTTTGGGGTTGAAACCCTATCTTTTTGCTAAAATTTACCCCTTATTTCTAGGAAGGGAATCTGCCCTTGATATGCAAATACGAGTGAGGATATACTAGAATTTTCATCCTGCACGTAAAAGTCCTATTCCATATATACATAATGAATTTTTGAACGCTTTACATAACTGAAAGACGGGCTGATATGACTTGTATGCATCGGCAAAGTTAAAGAGGTGCGGGGTTTTTTATCACCGATTTTCAGGAATTCTCATATTTCTTCTATGTGTGGACTTAGTGAGCTATATTTGTGGGCATATTATGGGTTTCCAAGGTAGCGCTCATGATATATATCATAAGCAGGTCCCAAATATGTTAGGTTTGGGCGCTAGACGCATTCTAAAGCCATTTGATGAGTGAACGAAGCTCCGCCCTTTCCGGTCCTTGTGATAGGACCGGTCATTTTAATTAATTTCAGGTGATGCTACCCCCACTAGTTCCACCGTCTCCCCACATGCCCAAATCGAGTAACTATACCGCCCAAACCACGTTCAAGATAAATTCTTTGACACCTAAAAATGATGCCCACGCACTCATATATCAAGTATATCTAAAAAAACGCACTTGTTAGCCCGAATTCACTCCGGTCCTTGTCATAGGACCGGACCGTCGGGCAGTAGCCAATATGGATCGTCTTGATAGAGACGCTGATGGCCCTGACAAAATCGACCCAAAACTCAGCTACACTGGTGGCAAGAATGAGGACAGAGCGGCATTTGTCAGGCGTTTTGTGGAGCTGGTGGGAAGGGTGCAGCGAGCCCGTGAGTCGAAGATACGTAGGCAGATGAGATCAGCAGCTTTCCAGGGTCTTGCCCTCAGAACAGAAGCAGGACCTCCGAGATTCTCAGCCAGACTACAGATCGATATGGGATCTCCTTCCCTCTTTCTTGGCAGGAGAGGACCATGCCACTTCAACCGCCTACGAGTGGTGGTGCGCTGCGTATTTAAAGGATGGCATTATGGCCTCCAACGCATTTCGTATCCTGAAGGACATCTCTAAGAGGGACTCTTTCCAGGGCTCTGTGCGTTGTGCACTGCCCCCCTTTCACGAGATGAAGGCAGGGGAGACATGGGCAGTCTGCAGAGAGTTTCAGGACGACGCTGATGGTGAGGAGTCTGAGGAGTGGCTAAATGTCGGGACCTCGACCAAGGGCCTTACAGGCGTAGATGGCACTGAAGATGCTCACTATTGCTGAGTGGGCTCTGCGGGCTTTCGTCGCAGAACTTGAGGCCAAGTTTCTGATGAAAGGTACCAAGGAGAAGGAGGACCTACTGGTGGCCAAGTCTCAGACCCCTGAGCAAGATGGCCGTGCGTACGTGAAGAGCTGCAGGCGCAGGGAGTCCGCGCTGAACGCTGGCAAGAAGGTAGAGGACATCATCACCAGGCAGAACATCGAGGAAGGCGTCAAGGGGCTGCGCATCAAGGAGTACAAGGAGCGCGTCTCGGAACAACTACGAGTCAGTTACCCCGCCCCCAGCAAGGTCACGTGGGAGGACCTGGAGGTCATCGTGGAGGTGCAGGACAAGCTGCAGAATGACGCAGAAGCTTGGGCACTGACTCTTCAGCAGGAGCTCACGCGCAGGTCAAGCTGTATCTACTCTTGCTATGAGGCCAGGCAGCTGAGACTTGACCTTCTCGAGCTGTTGGCCGCCATGCGACGCTCTGGTGCTGCCAGAAAGTCCGGGGGCAAGCGCAAGGACTTCAAGAAGAAGGAGCCGTCTGTACCCACTGGTGATGACGCGAGCAAGAAGCCGCCACGGGAGGTCAACAACGCTGAGAGGGCCAAGTCCACCTACAGCAAAGTCCCGCCCCCTGGCGCCACCAAGGACAAGCAGTGCAAGTACTGCTTCACACGAATGTGGCACACCCCAGATCGCTGCTACACTGGGTGTCGAGATGCGAATGTGCCTCAAGACTTTCACAAGAACCGGAAGAACTCGAAGTACGAGAACGAGGTGAAGAACGCTAAGATGCGTGAATACAACATCATGCACTTGTTCCCCAAGCATAAAATGGCATCACTACATAAGAGTGGCTCAAGTTGCCGGAGGCCAAGCAGCAGCAGGTAGCGGCCAGTGCGGAGGTGAAGGACAGGCTCGCTACGGAGTTGTCGTCTTTGCAGGCAGCAGGACCTGCTGATGGAGGCAAAGGCGCAGAGGCACAGGCGCGATCAGATGACGGAGATGGCGAAGCTGAGTATGACTCCAACTTCAACGAGCGGGAGGAGTACGCTGTAGACGAGCGCGTGGGCCCTGCTGGTGAAGTATTGGTCACGAGCAATCACTCTGAGGAAAGTTCTGCGCCAGAGCTGCAAGCGAGGGCTGCGATTGCGTTGGGGAACACGCAGAAAATGCAGGGCTTCCCGGTCAAAACGCCCGAGGAGTTCGACAAGGACGCCCAGGTGCCCAGAGCTGTTCCCCCAAACCTCTTGAGCAGGAAGTTCCACCTGCTGGCATCCCATCTGCGGAGCTCTACACGTACGTGTGCGCAGATTGGAGCGATGTTGCTGGCACAGCGTGCAATAGACCTTCCGAAGGACATTGACAATCTCCTGGTCATCGAGGAGATTGAGGGCAAGGAGCCTACGGAGCCAATCAGGCATCCCACTGAGGTCAATGAGCACCAGTTCGAAGACACGCCCAGCACAGTCGCGCAGGAGATGGGGGATGGGGCGGCGACATGTTCAGGACAGTCAGACGACAAGGAGTTACCACTGGACGAGATGTCAGATGGGGTGGTCGACCACACGACAGCCAGGTGTGCAGCTGCCGCTTGCGTGAGCGATTCCGGGGTAGTGGATTTCAGTGAGCACGGGCATGTGCGTGCGGGCACCATCCAGACCCGCGCCTACGACGCCCTGAGATTGAAGATGAAGGATCACCTAACCGAGGACCAGACGCTGCAGATGGCACAAGTGCAGCCAATATGCAAGCTTGTGAACGCCACTCTCCATGAGGGCCTGGCGCTGGTGTCTTCTGGGGGTGAGCTGATGCTTTACCGGGCTATTCTCATGGACACCGGTGATAACTGCAACATCATTGCCATCGCCGTGGTGAGGCGACTTGGGCTCACGGTCTACGAGTCTGGCACCGGAGTCAAGGTTACGAGGTGTGACAACATCCCCACCAAGTTCACCCACTACTGTTTCGTGGACATCATATTGGCAGCAGGCACACCACACATGACTCTTCATCGGCTTCATGCTTTCGTGACGTTTGAGCGGGACAACTCGTGGGATTTCCTGGTGGGTACCGGGCCACTGAAGAACTCCCTCATGATCGACGTATCAAGCTTGGGAGTGGCGTGGCTGTGTCCCATGCACCCTCAGTCTTGGGCATGGACACCCAGGTGACGCTTCCCCTGGTTAATCTTACACCACCGAAGAGCCCTCACAGTGTCAGAAGAGTGGACCCTATGGTTTGTCTAACGACAGAGATCTTTGGTCCAGATCTGGTGTGTGGGTGGCCCGAGTTGTATCCTTCCCGTGAGGAGGAGGGGAGAGTTGCTGCCTCTCGGGCACGCTCTGAGCACATTGACGATATACGCGCGTCTCCAATACCATCACGCTCCTCGTCGCCAGGGCCTGGTGAGCTCTCAGACATACACGAACTCCAACAACGACGAGCTCAATGTCCCATGGACTCACGTCGGAAGAGCGCATTACCATCTCTGCCATCGGCTTGGCAGGAAGAGTCGGAGCACATGCTCGAGAGACACTGTGCGGACCCGCGCCCTTGGCAAGGCTGCAGGGTGAAGCCTTGGAACGACCGCCGTGTGGACGTCAGCGGTTGCGAGTACAGGTGGAAGAACCAACGGTTGTACAAGGACAAGCATGATATCGCGCGACTATGCCACATTGTGAAGAAGCATGACCTAGGGGAAGCGCCTTCTCTGCAGCACGTTCCTGTAGAGTTTGCCCGTTGTGCTGAACAGAAGTGGGTAAAGGAGGACCAGCTGAAGTGGCCAGATTGGTTGGGTATCGACCAGAAGCTATATCAGGACGAGGACGATGGCAAGTGGACCTTCGTGGGCAGCTACACTACCCACATACCACCTACCAAGCGGGACGTCGTTTACCCCAAGCACATTGGTCCGATGGTCGACAGTAGCCGTTTCAGAAGCTTGCAGTCAAAGGTAGAGGCGCTACAGAAGTATCCCAGCGGCGAGGTCACCGGCACCCTCATGTGGGACTTGAGCAAGCGTGTCTTCTGCGTCCAACCTGAATCTGCTACTCAGTACATCGATCTGATGGAGGCCACGTTGGATCATGCGGCAGTTTTCAACAGCCAGGAGCTGATGCAGGAGCTTCAGTTTCCCCATTGGTACGAGAGTGCTGGCTTGTGGGAGTATCAGCTGCTCAGGTATCTACAGCCAGTGGACGTGCCACAGTTCAGAGAAGGATTGTACCAGTCGTGGCTGAGGCATGGTCAGAACTGGCCACCCTTGGAGCTGGTCAGGCTGGAAGCCAAGTCCATCAAGTTCTACCCGGTTGAAGATGGTATTGGGGGTGGTGCAGTCTTTACTGACAATGCATCTGCGCAGGAGTACCTGCACTTGGGGGAAGGAAGATGCTCCGGTGCGCTGACACGAAGGAATCGGGTCTGGAAGCGATTAGAGCCCCGGGCAAACGAAGGTCGCCACCACCATCTGCTCGGCAAAGGTCGCCACCGCCATCGGCTCGGCACAGGTCGCCACCGCCTCGGCACTTAGCAGCTACGGCCGCGGGGGCAGGAACTTCTAGCGCGGGCGCTGGCCCGTCTGGCACCAGGTTCCCCGTTAGGGAGGCATCGGCTCATGACAGGCTGGCAAAGTTGCTTCAATCCCCCACGCCGACAGGGTCACCGACGCCGTCCCCCAGATCTGGCGACACGCTAGCAGGGGACACTCCTTCCCCCACACGGACGAGGACACCACCTCCATCCCCAGGGTCTGATACAGCATGCTCCTCGGCAGGTTCAGATTGGGCAGCTGTCGAAGCGGCCACGAAGTTGAAGAGCCTCGACAGGAGAGCACTTACCCAATCGGCACAGACCTGGTTGACCTGTGCTGAGGTGCAGAAGATAAAGTTCTGTTGCAACCTCACGGTGTTCATGGTAAGGTATGTGGACAGACATCACTCCGTCTTGTTTCAGCTGGGTGAGTGTTATGCACGACGGGGATTGGCAGATCATCATGAGGTCTGTGCCCGCGTGGCGAACCGGTACAACAAGACGATCGCATGCGCCAAGAGTGGTTGGCATCTTCCCCTGGGGGGTCAAACCAAGGCGAAGGACCTGAGAGGGGCCGTTCAACTGGCCTTCGAAGACTTGGTCGAATTTGGTGGCGAGGGTCGGCGTGCTTATGCTTGTGTGGCACTCCTGGAAACGAACATGGACCTGCAAAGCTGCAATCCGCGCACGTGCTCCGCTGTCTGGAGCACTCCACCGCCAAGCCCGTGTACTACATCTTCGAGGATGATGCGCATTTAATTTCTGAGCGGTCTTATTTCAAAGAAGCGTATCTCCATGATGAGCGGCGCAAGTTCACGCAACTGGCATACGTGTCCTCTGACAGGGCCGCTCCGTGGGTGCAGCCGGCGCTCAGGCTTCTGGAGGAGCGCCTTCGCTCACCTGCCGCAGTCGTGGAGCAGGTACGTCAGGCTCGTATGGCAGAAAGGCCAGAGCATGTTGACGAGGATATGGAGTACGCACAGACACTCGACAGAGGTGTGCAGCGATTGGGGAAAGCGCCGGATGACGTTCCTGTTCCCGCTGGCTATGAGAGGACGCCCTCTGGCTATCGCACCTGGCCGAGGGAGGACATTGCTCGGAGCGTTCCTGCTCCCACTGGCTATGGGAGGAAATCCTCTGGCGTCGCACCCTGGCCGAGCACTGCACTCCCTACTGGCTGTAACGTTGAAGCCCCTCGTCGTTCTGCTTCTCCCGTTTCAACGTGCATCGCAACCACAGAGGCGTTCCAGAATTTTACGCAGGATGCCCGTGCGCGTTTTCATGGGGTCTCCCGGATGCAGCGGGAGGGCGGCCCCTCTGAGCGCACACCGCTGCGGCCGTGGGCTGCCTACACAAGCAGCCCATATCAGGCCAGATGCCATGTGTGGGTCATTGACACTCGCGGGCAGTGCAGTGATTTGGCAATACCTGGGCCATTCTTCCATGCCCATTGTTGCCGTCTGGGCAGTGCTAGAGGCATTGCGCTGGCATTTGAGTCAGCGCTCTTTCAAGATTTGGTGCTGGAACTGTTTCGCTTTTTGTTGGAGGACACTTCAGACATGGTGGACAATCGCTCGACGTTATCCTCGCCATGAGCACTATGGCATCTGGGTGTTCTGGGCTCTGGCGATTGTTTGCTACGCTGGTGTCCTCTTCGTGCACGACATTGGTGTTTGCGTTGGCTTGCGCCACATTGGTGCGAATGATTGGATGGTGGTGCCCCTTAGAGGGTTGATGATGTCCTTGGCGCGGTGGTCACGCAGTGTTGAGGCCATGTTCCTCGTGGTCCTCGCCTGGCTTTGGACCTGCGTTTGTCTGCATTGTGACAACGTCGCGCATCAAGTTCCTCGCGCAGCTGGTCTCGCCGTGGACGCGCATGTCAACCGATCTTCGCGGGGATGGACTGTCCCGTCCTTGCGTTGTTCACAGGTCCTCTTGCTGGGGCGCGTGTCCCTACCCGCGTTGTCCGTCAGGCTTGACAAGCCTCGCTTCGCCGCACGCTGGGCACAGCTTCGACGCAACCTTGTGCTGCATCGCGTCGCGCAGACAGCTTATTTGGCTCTTGTCTTCGCGTTTGTGGTCTTCGCTGCCGCTGGCGGAGGTTCTCGCTTAACGCACGGGGGGTGGAGAATGATGGCGTGCTTGTTCGCTTCGAACTCACCGGTGGCCGCAGTGCGGTTCAACAGAATTTTGCGATTTTTTCTGCTCTTGTGCGGTATCCTGTGGGTTGCCAGCAGGCTGGCAGTGAGCATGCCAGTGCATGGTGCTTTGCCATCCACACGGGTCACTTGGTTGGGGTGCAGCGCCTGGCACTTCCTGGGAGTCCCATCAGTCGTCGCGGCAGTGGGAGCCGGGTTGGGAAGCCAACGTCTCAGAGCAGGATGAGGTCTTGCCCTACACCGTGTTGGACGAGCTCCAGCCTTTGGGCAAGACGACTGTGACCAAGGACGAGGCTGCCTGGCTCGACACTGAGCTCAATGCCACGTTTGGAGGCCATCCTGATTTCAAAGAGGAACACTGGGAAGAGATGCGTGCTGTCCTTCGCAGATGCAAGGACACCTTCGCCAACACTCCTCACGACTTGACGGGGTACAAGGGCAAGGCAGTGCACAACACGTTCTCGATCCCGTTCAAGGACGAGTCCAAGGCCGTTTACCAGAAGCCGAGGAAGTACAGCCCGGGTGAGCAGGAGATCATTGACATCCACTGCAAGGATTTGTTGGACTACGGTTTCATCGAGCCTGCGGCTAAGCACTGCAAGCACGCCAGCAACGTCGTGGTGGCTGGCAAGAAAGATCACGAGACTGGTTTGTGGACCCAGACGCGCTTCTGCGCAGACCTCAGAGGTATCAATCGACACTCTCTTAAGGACAACACCCTACCTCGTCGACCAGAGGAACTTTATCAGAAGGTGGCAAAGGCAAGGTTTAAAACGACACTGGACGCCACCAAGGCCTTCCACCAAATCCCCATTGCCACGGAGGAGGACCGAGACAAGACGGCATTCTAGTGGAAGAACCAGCTGTACCAGTATACCTCAATGCCTTTCGGAGCAGCTGGAGCAACGTCTGCCTTTGTGAGGATTATGGACTATGAGCTGCGTCACCTGCAACATTGCACGGTGGCGTATGTCGACGACGTGGTGGTCTACACTGACTCCACCCCTGAGCAGCATCTGAAGGACATGGAGGAGGTGCTACGCACGTTGGGAGACGCTGGCATAAGGCTTCACGCGGGCAAGAGTACCTTCGGGGCAGCCACTGTGGACTTTTTGGGCTATCGCATTGGGCACAATACTATTGGTGCGCAGGAGGCGAAGTGCAAGGCCATTCAGGACCTCCCGAAGCCCCAGGACAAGACTGGGCTTATATTTGTATGGCAATCAGCCGCTCTCTGAGCAAGACAGACAGAGAGACAGTATGCCAGCTTCAAAGGTGAGATGCTCGCAGTGGTGTGGGCAGTGCGCACGCTGAGGCAGTACCTACATGGTGTTCATTTCACACTGGTGACTGACCACTCGCCCCTTACTACTTTGATGGAGAAGGCTGACCTCCAGGGTCAGCATCTAAGGTGGGCAATCAGCCTGCAAGAGTCCGACTTCACGTTGCAATATCGCCCGGGAGCCAAGAACAGCAATGCCGACGTCCCGTCACGTTATCCATTAACGTCCACGACGGACGAGACTGGGGCAAGGCACGAACGGGAAAAAGTATCTGCGCTTCGCGCAGGCGTGGGGGAAGTTGACACGGAGAGTTTCTGTGACAGCTTGTGCGTCATGTTGGCGCGTGACCCTCCCGCAGGGGTCGGAAGAGGTGACGCCGGAGGTGCAAGTCGCCAACTACTGCAAGATGGTGACCAGGGAGCAGTTGGGTACGAGCCCAGTGCATCGCCTACTTGATCTGCACCAGCAGGACGAGTTGGAGTGTAACCACGTCGCCCTCTTCGACACGGACCAACCAGAGCTGGTGGTCGATTCTGGAAGGCTAGCAAGAGCAGTCTGGAAGGTGTTGAGCTTGGTGCGACCCACGCGAGGTACACATGGTGAAGGCAGTCCTGCTGTGTACAGCAACGAACACTTTGAAGGCGAACGCATTCTGAAGCCTGAGAAGGTGGACACCAGAGTGCTGGACAAGCAGTTCTTCTCACAAGCTCGTGAAGAAGGTGTGGTGTGCTACGAGCCGTGTGGAGGCCTCTGTGCTGGCCTGGAGATGCTGCTCCGCAATGGAATGAAGGTAAAGCGACACTTGTATCAAGATATATCGGCGAGCAGTCAGGCAGTGACCAGAGCCAGGTGCACAGCGCTGGTGAGGCGTTATCCCGACCACATTTCGTCCGATGCAGTGGAATTGGGGGTTCTACCTCATGATCTACACGATACCACGAGCGCTGATTTTATTCGAGCAAGAGCCCTTCGAGGGTAGCAATGGGTCATGGTATGTGGATTCCCTTGCCAGGATCTTTCTCCAGCTGGAACGCTCACTGGCCTGGATGGCAGACACAGTAAATTATTCTGTGAAGCGGTGCGACTGTATGTTGTCCACGCTGCAGCAGTTGCAGTGGCAGCGGCCTCCAGGTTACATCTCGAAGAACGTTTCCCCACTGGCGCACAGGCCAGGAACCAAGATCAGAGACGAGGTGTTCCCTTACATCGCCAGTGTGATTGGCCGACCAGTGTCCTTTGACGCCGCACGGGCAGGTTCGTATGCTCACCGATTGAGGGCATATTGGAGTAACCTGTTCCAGAATTATCAGTTTCGCTCTGTGATGGGTAAGGTGGCGCGACCGGAAGGCCGGGTCGTATCATCGATCATGTGCAAGGGCTGGCAGCCCAGGCCAGTGGTGAGGACAGATCGCACGCCTCACTATGTGGTGAACGTTGTGGGAGAACCATTGAGGGCTCTTCCTACTATCATGGCGACGCAAGGGTCTAGGGCGTTTCGAGCGCAGAGATTGGGCACCGTTGTTCGCAGCACTGGCGCGGGCTCTGGAGGCATGACAACCCGGATACAACGGTATGACAATGAGTTCCATGCCGTGATGCATGCTGGGTTGCATGCTGAGTTGCTTTGCTTAGTTATGTTACTGAGAAGAGCTCCTTTGTTCCCCCCATACTTAAGCCGCTGCCGGCATCAAGATCACCAATCTGAG
>LGRX02001849.1:23319-39127 GCA_001247695.2 Cymbomonas tetramitiformis | reverse complement strand
GCTTGTATCTGCAGCTTGTATTATAATAGACGAGTTTATTTTTTATTTTCTAAATCGTGCCCTCACTCCTGGTCCCGATAAAGTGGGTAGGAAGGGGGGGGGAAGGGGAGTACCGACTTGGGATTCCGAGTTTCCGCATGAGTGGGGAGGGGGATTCCATTTTTGAAATTCTGCTAATTTTCTAGAATTCCAACTTTTTGCTAATTTTGCTCTACGATAGATTTCAGATATCAGTTTTGGGAATGCTTGATTTCAGATTTTTTACATCTGTCATTTTGCTCTACGTTAGATTTCCTTTTTTCAAACGATTGTCAGAACCGGTCTTCACGTCAATAGATCCGGGGGTTGAACAGACACCCCCGATCACAAGTACGCAAGTCTCGTTGAAGTATGTTCTTGTGGAGTATTCATATTGGAGGTGTACTGAATGCTGTAATCGCAAGCGAAAACAAATGATTCCAAGACAACGTCAGAGTACTTAAACAACAATTAATCTTAGAGTGATATCACGGTACATGTTTTGACAAGGTTCGTCAAGTTTTGTCACTGGGTCCGACACCCTGACTCACGTTTGACAATCGTATACGATTGTCAAGCTCTGGCGTTAGGTTCGTCTCCCTGACTCACGTTTAGTAAAAGAACTGGAAGGCGACCTTAAGTCATCAATAAGAGGTGAAGATGTAGGCGGAAGATACGTAACTCTTGACAATCGTATACGATTGTCAAGCTTGGAGTCTACACCCTCGACTCGCGTGTGAGGTTTGACAATCGTATACGATCGTCAACCCTCATCAGTTGTAGTTAAGACTCGTTTGGGAAACAGTTCTGACAATCGTACACGATTGTCAGAACTGTGTATCGCGACTCGACAATCCATTGACAGAACCGTGTATGTTCTTACCCAAGAAAACAGTATATTTTCCTTAACCATGAAGAAAAAAATAAATTTTCTTAAGTATGGGAAAACGCAGGCGTCGACGCGGGCCGACGCGTTACACTCCTTAAGTATGGGCTTAAGTATGGGAGCCCTAATTTAGAAAATCTTAGAATGTTAAGAAGGTTTGGTCCGTCCGTCCGTCCGTCCGTCCGTCCAAGAATTTGTCTTGGACGGACGGATTGACGAAATCTTGGACCAATATCATATCTCCTTCCTCTTTGGTATGTGCGCTCTTCGTAATTTGTGCTGCCGCCGCACCACACGCCGCTTCCGGTGTCGGTGGTGCCAATGCACGCGCATGCGCGGCTCCACCGGTCGGTGGTGACACTGCGTGGACTGCCTCGGCAGTCCCAACTGCGGCAACTTCACCACCTGCACCGTTTCATGGCGATCTTGGCGACGCGGTGGGTGGTGCGAGGCCGGGTGCTATTCCGCCGCGGAGACAGGCGCGGTATCGGGAGCCGCGACAGGGATTCCGCTTCTACGGCTTTCTCCCGCTACCGCCAGAGCTCGTGGATCCTGATCCGCCAATTCCCTCTTCACCGCCTTACTCACCGCCACCGTACTCGTCCGAAGACGAGGCGCCGGACTCTGGGGACTCCGCGACTGAGATCGGGGATTCCTTAATTTCGTCTACGCATGATTTACCACCGGCCCCGGGGGCCGGCAGCTACTGCACCCTCACGCTGCTCCGAGCTGGCCGACCAGTTCCAGGACCCTCTGGTGGCTGAAGGTTGCTTACACCGTGCCTGCCTAGGGATTGCCTGGTGATTAGCTTTCTAGATGTGCAGAAGAGCTCTCTAAAGATTGAGCTGTGTTTTGGGTTTTAGCACTTAACAACTATATCTGACGATCTTTGCTGTGAGCGGGGACCGCCCTGACCAAGAGTACAGGCCCCCAGCTGTGCTACAGTTTCCTCCTGCAGTTAAGTAGGGAGTTTGTTGCTTCGTTTCACCACTAGCTCCGGTCACCACCCTAGGTGGTGTGCTGGATTCGACATTGTGACACCCAAAACTGTCACATGTCACTTCCTATAGTAGGCTGGGTGACCGTCACCAGTAGACGGGAAACACCCGTTGGGTATTTATGTTACAGCATCTCTACTTTTATCAAACACACTTTACCGTTCTGATATCGTAACCCTCAACTCAGGGTTTATCTCTTCAGCTAGATATATATTACTGTACAGCGGAACTATATATCTGACAAGCATCTTCAATAGGGTAGAGCTCGATAGAAGTTTGTGCTGGATATTATACCGTGAGGGTAATAATATTCCAAGCGGACAGAGGGTCTAAGCAGGTCGGTCTGCAGCGGCAGGCTACATACTCGGATATTATGTTATTAGAAGGGGAGAGACATACGGACTGTAGAGCTAAATAGCATGTGAACTGTTTGTCACGGCTGGACTCCGAGTCTGATTACGGATATGACAGGTGACCATAATGACAGTCACCGTGTCATTTCCAGCACACCACCTCAGATGAGGTGGGACAGACACGAGTGCTGGAATCTGTATAGGCAGCCCTGACTGGGAGTCCCGGTGCAGGCCCCTATGACAGACCCCTAGGACCAACACTGGACTGCTGACTGATCTATAGGTTCGTGCTGTGACACACGCTGTGTCACAGGTAGGCTAGTTTCCGAGACCGTTGCGAGACCGTTCCGGGTATATCTAGCTTAGGGTTTATTTATCTGAAGAGAGTTTATCCACACAGTTCGGGACCCTCTGATATCTAGTGAACTAGGATATTCCGGTAGGTCGTGGCCCCATCCACGCTTTATTCCACTTGCTAGTTTGGCCATGATTGGCTAAACGGCCGCTCGGAGAGGTGGTGCGCGTTTGCGCGTTTGGGCATCAGTGGGGATTATGAGATGAGCGGCTTGCGGTGAGCGGCTTTGAGCCGCAGCTATGGGGTGCCGGCTTGGATTGGGTTTCGTCGTCGCAATGTCCATTTGCGGTTTTCTGCACGCTCTGATACCGCCTGCTACCGTATTTTGGGCTGGTGACCTTGGCGCCTTTGACTTCGACGACATCTTCCTTCGCCCCTCGCTAGCATGGCTCGACCGCTCGTTCCGTATCTGTGACGTCGCATTTTCTCCGCGGCCCTACCCAAGCGTGCTGCAGCGTACCGCCTCCCCTCAGGCCTTTCTAGAGATGGGAGTCACAACGAGATCCAAGAAGTCCCTCACGAGGGACAGTGACATCGACGCCTCTTTGAGGTTAATCGACGGGGTGCGGAACACACCGACGGCGGCTACGCCTTTTGTTCCTACCCCCAACCCTGCATCGAACGTAGACGAGGACGTGGCCGTCAGACGTTACCTGCAGGAGCAGTCCAAGCTCGTCGACGAGATCTACAAAGCGCGTCTCCATCGGGCTTGGGCCAAGAGTATCCGTGAGGATATATATTCTTGGTGACAAGAAACATCATTTTCGCGGTACGGACGACGCTGGCCTTCTGTCCGACCTGGTGGTGCAGCTGCGTACGGAGTTTCAGTCGGCCGGGCTGGAGCTGTGTGCCTTTGACCTCGACGACCCGCTGGCTCCAGTGGTCGGCCGGGTGAATGGCCTCTTGTACGACGTTCTGGCTCTCGTGGTGGAGAAGCACAGCAACGCCTACGTCTGGCTCACTGGTACGGATTCTTCGACTGACCGAGATGGACGGCGAGCTCTCATCGACGTTATCAAGGGCTGTGTACCGGTGGCACTACGGGAGTCGCAGCAGGAGGAGCACGCCGCGTTACGTTATCCCGCAAACGTTGACCCGCAGCCGATCTTGGCTAAGGAACAGCGTTTGGTGCGGGATAACAGGGCGTCTGACTGGACACCGACGGAGGCTACCAGGAAATTGAGCCTCTACACCCGCCTCGACCCGACCTTCTACGCTGCGGTGAAGGTCCGCTATCCCATGGCCGCTGACTTGGCTCAAGTGTCACTGGTTTCGCTCCGTGCCATGGTTGTGGAGATTTACCAGGCTTGGGCACAGACGGGCGGGGGGCAGGTGGCTTCGGGCGCGGACGGCGTCTCCGCGCACCTTTCCAGCAGCGAGTACGACGCCCTTCTTCAAAAGATCACGGAGCTCAAGGAGCTCGTGCAGCGGCAACACGGTGAGGCCGCTCCGGTTGTGCGGCAACAACGGGACATGGCGGATGGCGGGTGCAGCAGCGGCAGCAGAAGCAGCGGGGGCAGCAGCCGCGAGGATTCCGTGCGGGGACCCACAAGGCCCCACCGGTGGGATTCGACCGCGACGATCAACGGGCCAAGCCGTTCTGCGGTAGGTGCAAGAAGGCGGGAAAAGGTGAGGCGTATCACTTTTACCGCGACTGCCCGTTGGGCGGGCGCCAACACCCGCCCACTTCTGCCGCGGCATTTTGCATTCCCATCGACGAGGAGGACGCAGAGGGGGTGCACGCGCTCGCCATGTGTGCATTGTTCCAGCAGGCGGCGGATGACGGGGCGGAGTCCTTCGCGCGTGCGGCAGCCGCGTACGGGCCGCCCGCGGTGCTTTGTGCGGGAGCGGTGGGCGGCATTGACGTGTCCGCCTACGGCTTCACCGTGGAGCAGCAGCCGGCTTCCGAGGGAGGTGACATTCTCCGCCGGCTCGACGATCTTGCCGCGGAGGTTCACTCCGCGGCCAACCCGCAGGTGCATTACACCCACGCATCTTTCCCGCCTCCTGCCGGCATCGGGCAGGGGGCTTCGGCTCTGGTGTGCGGACCCGCCGCAGCGGTGGCCACACCGGAGGAGCAGGTTCCGGCAGGTGGTGCGGCGGCATCGGCATCCGCCGTGCCGGCCCCTGCTATGCCTGTCTCGCAGGGAAAGGGTGTGAAGCCCGCGCCACTTCAATCGGCGTGGGTGACCGCCGCAGCGGACGCGGACGGTGAGTTCGCTGGGTTCGTTCAGACCGTGAACCACGCCGCCATCGGACAGGTTGATCTCACGGGCTACGACACGGACGATTACGAGGACCTCACCGACGGCAGCTTCGTTGTGAAGCCGCGTGCTTCGACAATCTCGGCGAGTCACTCGTCGACGCCCGCAGCCCGAGCACCTCACTCTGGTGGTGCCCTGGGAGATTGGCATGACGGTGCTCCCCGCGGCCGAGGCTGCGGAAAGCCTCCGTGGGGCTTCCCCGCCCACGCGGGCTTGTGGGGGATGCCCTTCCTTCTTTCCTTCATTCTCTTGATTTCTGTCATGGGAGTGGGAGCTGCCACCTATACGGTGGCCAACGACATCGACCCTGTGCAGGTATCGGGTCGGGCTGCGCCGCGGTGTGTTGTGCAGGGGAGAGGAGGCGCCGCTTGTCACGGTGCCGTGTGCTATTCCGCCTCGTCTCCACCGGCGGGTACAGAGGCGGCAGGGCCTCTATATGGCTCCGGTTCCGTGGCATCCCGGGCCGCCGCCGCCTGCCGTGTTATTTGAGGGCGGTCCTCCGTTGTCGCCGGCATCGTCGTCGGATGACGAGGCCCCACCGTCGGGCAGCACTTGGCAGCACCCCGGTGCGGTGCAGCCTCCCGTGATCGACGGATCAGCAAATCCGACTCCGTCAAATTCTCTGGCGAATGATTTTCCAGTGACCGACACCTTACACTTTGGCCGCCCTGTATTGCTCCGCCGTGCTACGGCGGGCTACTACGGTGATCGATGTGGTGAAGGTGTTCCTCTGAGCTTTGACCCCGAGTAGTTATGCTTCTGGTTCTGGCAGTACACCACTTTCATGGTGGTGTGCTGAGATCTACTTTGACCTCAACACGGTCTTCAATTTGGTTTATGATTTTACTTTGACACCTTTGAACTCTTCAATCTGACTTACTGGCACAGAGCTTTTCAGTAGTTTAGCAGGACTTGCATTGCCTGTATGTTTCTGCTCTTGTGCCGGCTAGGGGGTTTCCATTTGTGTATCAGAATTGCACAGTTGAATTAGCAGTTAGGTTTGTCACCCTAGCTCCTGCCCTAACTTATCTTACATTCTGACTCTCCTAGCCAGTCACCACCCACAGTGCTGGGGTGGTGTGCTGGAATCTGTATAGGCAGCCCTGACTGGGAGTCCCGGTGCAGGCCCCTATGACAGACCCCTAGGACCAACACTGGACTGCTGACTGATCTATAGGTCCGTGCTGTGACACACGCTGTGTCACAGGTAGGCTAGTTTCCGAGACCGTTGCGAGACCGTTCCGGGTATATCTAGCTTAGGGTTTATTTATCTGAAGAGAGTTTATCCACAGAGTTCGGGACCCTCTGATATCCAGTGAACTAGGATATTCCGGTAACGAGTGACAAACACCACCCTGGCTAGCTAAATGTGTTAGGGATAAGTCATTTTGCGAGTCAGTTAAGTGAGATGCAAGATGCACGAGCCGGAGCTCGTGGCTAAGGCATGCTAGAATACGGAACCTAAGATCGTAAGCATTCATCTACTATTGTATCCGTTGAAAACAAAGGATCCCCACTGTGAAGCTGGCATGTGATGCTGGCCAAGCACCACCGACTGTGAAAGCCATTGAACAGCCGTGATTCAAGAATGTAGCAAAGAGCAAAAGAAAGATGAAACCAACGAAACCAGCGCCTGCCCGCCGTGCCATAGGCGAGTCATCAAAGTAGCGGTCGTACATGCCAGAGACCAGAAAGATGTATCGTCATTTGATGGTGTGAAATACAGGAACCTCTAAGCAGATGTCAACGAGGTCGTGTGGTCGAACCGAGAGCTAGCTGGTAACAAATGGTGTGAACGTCGACCGAAGATATACCACTCTTGCCAACGATGCTACACGCCAACGAAAAAAGAATGTTCTGCACAAGCACCACCCAAACGCAGCGATACAGCCTACGGAGAAATGCCACCTCTCCGCATAGCCTCGAGCCCACCAAATGATGAAGGGCGAAGTAGATTCACGAAACAACAACGCCAAAGCACCACCCACATGGTGAACAAATGCCCAGATAACCACGAGTCCATAAGTCCACGAGTCATAAAAAATAAACCATGCCAACGCTAGAGGTCCCAGCGGAGAGAACTGCCCGATAGAAAGCGAGGTCACATAATTCCTCCATTCCTCCAATAGCGAGAGAGAAAACCACGTTAAGCAACGTAAAACCATAAGTCCCAAATTACTTACAACGCGCGAATCAGAGAAGGCGAATAACAAACAAAACGGCATCACGCGATGAATGCAATGTAGGATGCAGTGCTGAGTCGTCAAACGAAGCCGAAAAAAAAAATACGAACCACAGGGAGACACCCATCCCTGTAGCTGCTGCAACGCTCTCTCCAAAGCCTGAAATGCCAACGTAAACATGAAAAGACGATCTTGTGCGAAACGGAAATTAACTCGTGGTCGGCCTCCACGAAGTTTCTGCTCTGAACCGCGACCTAATGAGAGCCGCGACAAAGATGATAACGAAAACCCAAAGAAAGAGGTAGCGAAAGATGCGTGCTCCAAAAGAGGTAACAACTGGTCGTACAGGGCGGTCAATCCGACGTCCCAGCAGGCTCAATGTAGATCACGTCCCAGCGCAAAGAATAATACCGCGAACGGCAAGAATCCGCCGATACCCAAAAGCCGAACCACGAACCAACCAACCTGCAAAGACATAACGCAAGCGTAAGGTGGTACCATAACCTGCTGGATATTATACCGTGAGGGTAATAATATTCCAAGCGGACAGAGGGTCTAACGTCTAAGCAGGTCGGTCTGCAGCGGCAGGCTACATACTCGGATATTATGTTATTAGAAGGGGAGAGACATACGGACTGTAGAGCTAAATAGCATGTGAACTGTTTGTCACGGCTGGACTCCGAGTCTGATTACGGATATGACAGGTGACCATAATGATAGTCGCCGTGTCATTTCCAGCAGTTTGTGACCGTTTGCGACGCATGTTTGGTTACTTTGCGGTGAGTGCAAAATTGTTGTGTTTCGTGTTGTTATGCACGGAGACACAGCCTACATAGTTATTCAGGTGTTTGTGATACCCGTGGGGTATCACAAGCACACTTTGATGCGGTTTCGGACATGCACTCACGATTCCGCAACTCACCGGTGCGGGATAGTGAATGCAAATTAACGCATTCTAGCGCTTAAATCCCCATCTCGCCCCCGAACAAGCTCGACGGTTTAAGGCAATTTTGAACCTGCTGAACAAGATTCCGCTGTCCTTTTAACTGATCCACGCTGATCCAAGAAGTTGGAAAAAATTGAAAAGGTCCGCGAAGATGAGGCATCTTCCATTCTATTGGGCAGAATGCGAAACCCCGCATATCAAATTGTTCCTCTCGCCAATATGAGTTCACCCTAGCCTTATATATGCGGTGCCTAACATGCATATGCACTTTAATGGTATATCCATGCCGCTGCCACAGTGTTAAAAAGCGGAGCGGAAGGTTAAAAAACTGCTCTGAAATATTTCCCACGACTAACGCACGGGAAACAGTTCGTGAAAGGATGAAATCGTGGATCGCGATTTTCTCGCGCGATCGAAAAACCTGGACCGTGAAATCCAAAACTCCGTGATCCGTGCCTTAACATGTCGTAATAGATAATTATCCACCCTATAAGTTTGAAGTTCCACAAACACATCGAACTCTAATGATTGTCACTGCATGATATCGAAACCTAGTGTTGAACATTGAAGACATTATTTGCGACTATGTCCACAATGCAGGAAGGGAATCTCACCCCATACGAGCTTGAGCGCGAGCGACTGTAAGTTTTGCAAACGAACTCGCTCCGCGAGCCAAGACAGCTGTGCTCGTAGTTCTCGTGTTTCGCTCTGCAGATAATTCAGGGGAATTCAGGGGAAAACATATGTACCACCTACAAATACTCCATGCAATTTTCCGACTTGAAACTTGACGGCCTACGAGCTTACCCGAAAACAAGCCCGCGCCCTCTTGCGTGTCTGCATTGCGAGTTGGGAAGAACACAGTTTGGTAGTCGGAGAGAGCATAAGGATCCAGCACATCTTAATTTCCGCTGAGATAGCTCAAGGTTCTTTCTCTTTCTGTCGCGCAGCATTGCGAGAAATCGAGAGAGACTTCGAGCTTTGGGCATCCCAGCTGCCCTCTTGAACTTGCAGAAAACCGCCCAGCCGTGCGTCCCAACGTCGTGCCCAAGCACAATGTTTCCATGAGAAACACTTGTTTTGATAGCGAATCTCTTTACTGAGAATTCTGAACAGATTCTCTTGCTTCAAATCCTTCCCTCCCGTGTACAGTGAGGCCATGACCATGCAGCGATGAGCGGTGTGACCACGCTTAACGGATCATGACCTCTGACTCTGTGGAGAGATCGTCGCAGTCCCGCAGCTTCTCGCGCTCCTAGAACTGGCATCACCCGGATTCATACCGTGTTACCGTGTTTCTATGATTTTCCGAAAGGTTTTCACGTTCCTAGAGCCGACGTGTTTTGACACGTCGGCTGTTTTATCTCTAACTCATCGCCTTGACGCCGTGTTTTCCCAGTAGCCCGAAGATCGCGGAGAAAAAGGCCGCTTCTGTTCCTCACAAGCGCAAACTAGACGCGCCGGCGGCGCCCTCCCGCCGCTCTCGGCGTCTCAACGCCGGCCCTGGAGGTAAGAGTGCGCCAGGACTTTTCATCAGCGGGTGTGACAAGCAGTCCACAAGACTTGTGTGTGTTCCGGTTTTCTACTCGAGTTGTGTGCACGCTCAGTGGCGGCGCCTGGTGAAGGGTGGAAACGTGTGAGCGCCGCTCGCTGGCCAGGTGAGCTTGGACAGGACCAGGCAAAGGGGTAAGGTTTGGGCTTAAAGAGGTGTCCGCCAGGCAAAGGGGGGTTGCTCGAGATGGAGACAGATGTGTCCGACTCAGGCAGTGGGTTATGGTGAGGGTTGTAGAGAGGTGTGTCCGTGCCACGGAAGAAAAGTGTTGAGCCTGTTGTGAGACATGAGAGTGTTGCAGGCGAAGGGCAAGGTGCGGGGTGTATATGAGGTCCAGGCGAAGGAGCAGAAGCTGCAGATGAGGAACCGTTGGTCGAGCTGCCCGACGAGCCAAGAGTCTACCAATCTTAGCAAGTCCTCCCCACGTACACCCTCGGGCCTCTTTTCATTTGGCCGAATTCACTCCATGCTGAGCAAACACGCTCGCGGGGGAAAATATGCGCAACGTGTATCGTGCACCGAGTGTGTCAGCCGAGCAGGACGCGCCCATCACCTTGGTGCGGGAAGCCATGGAGCACGCTAGCGAGGCGGCGCGTCTTTATGTTGAAGTGCGCGAGCAAGGCGCGCGCCATCGCGTTTCTGCGGTGTTTGCGTTCCGTGGCTAAGAGGGCTGCGTCGGCGGATTCTTGTGCAGTGCGGCCGGGCGGTCTTGGGAGGAGCGGATGGCGGAGCTGGCACTGGACGGCCTGGTCGAGCTTACCAACGCACACGTGACTATCGTAGTTATCGGTTCCAGGTGCGGTCCTCCCCGCTACGTGGTGTGTACGCTGGCCGCGGGCCACACTGATCGTGCTCTACGTGGTACCTATTGGCATATTACCACGAAGTTCGCATCCGTTGATGGTTAGCTCTTACTGAGAACGCCTCACTTGTTGGGAGCGCATGCTAAGCCATGCCTGAGTGTGGAGGCGCTGGGATATCTTATCAGGGGAAATCATTATGTCGTCACACTCGCAAATGACAGCCAGAAGTGTCAATGCCCAGATTTCAGGTACGGCTAAGTCTCCATTTCGTGCCCAGCATTTGCAATCGTTGAGGCAACGAGCAGCGTAGCATCACCAAGAGGTCCCTCACGCCGCCATCGCGGCGCGCGGGTGGTCGCCCGAGCCGCCCTTCTGGTTCCGCGGAGCGCAGCGCTTTGCCGCGGCTCGCAGCACACCGGCGGAAAACAAAAACTGGCGTAGTCGAAACCTCACAAAGCCCTGTAAGCCAACAGGATAAGGCTCACGAGTGGAGTTGAGGAAAACGTTGAGGTCGGCCACTTTCTTTTTTAGCATGACTCTGAACCTTAGCTCGATCTGGGTGCGCGAGATGATACTCAGGCGAGCTGCTCAGCGAGGCTTGTGCATAGAAAAGCAATTAGTATTGCTCATGCGTACAGCGTGCGTGTTCCGATAAGCTATCGTGCCGTTTGAGCCCATTAGCATCAGGTGCTGCGACTGTGGAGGTGGCAGCACAACTATCCCATCCAATGGGGTGCAGCACCGCGCTGTGCTGGTGTTCCATAGAAGGGAACCCATCTGCTCAATGAGGCAAGTTCTCGTTATCGTTGCGCTGCGCCTTTTGTGTCCTTGCAAGAATTTCTCAGACACCGGGAGGGCGCCTGATGCATTGGACTGCGAAGGATACGAAAACGCCATTGCAAGCACATCCGGCTTGTTTTGGAACAACTCAAGATCAGTGACAGGTACGTCACCACGTGTCCTTTGCTTGAAAATCATCAGTGGTGTATGTGCCCTCTGCGATGTCAGCTCAAGACCAGTAAGCATCGCGCTTCGGGGATTTCACACGTGGCACGCTTGTGTGCATACAACGCCGAGAGAGCTATTCCCCGTACTTGGGCCGTGCACCTCAATCCGCACAAGGCGGCTCTTACTTACGTCAACGTCTGATTACACCACGAATGCATCTGGTGTGCTTGACGCCCCGCGCCTTGCTGCACTCTCGGCTTTTAGGCCAATTGAATGTGGCATTCGGTTAATCGAGAGTGGATCTTGCGTGGCGATGACAGGCCCAACGAATGGCACTCAGCAGTCGAAGAGCGTTTCACAGAGCTTATCGGTGATGGTGGGGTTGATAAGCCACTTATCACAAAACCAAAAAACTGAGAGAAACCCTTCAGCATGTGCTGCGGCATGTGTTATGCTACAAGAACAGCGTATTAGTCGGTAAGGTAGATTGGGTCATTGAGTACGAGAGTCAGTGATGCATGCTGTTCAATCACAAAGATGTTGATATATTGTTCGTAGGCAAGGGAGACCGGAGGTGCGCTCATCTTGTGCAGTCTTTTTAGGTGCATGTGCAAGTACACCATGCGATCGAGAATATGGGCAGAATTGCAGCTATCATGTCAAAAGTGGGTCGGAGTAAAACCCGACTACACCATCACGTGGGTCAAGGGGAGTGATGTAAAATGGATAATCAAGTAATTTGATCATGGAATGTTCTCAAAACGAAAAAGCAAGCATTCTATAATAATGTAAGGGAATATAAAGGATAGGTGAGTGCCATGGAACGAAAGGATGTGAAGCTTGCCTCTCAAACTTCGCTACGGCGACAACAAGACTGCCTTTTGTGAGAAGACTTGCATCCGTAGGCAAATGATTGTAGTGGTAGTCTGCGCGTAGGTAAATGCTTTTAAAGGTAGTTAGCCCGTAGGCAAATGATGAATTAATGGTAGTTTGCCGTAAGCAACTTGTAGTGTGTAGGCAGACCGTGTGCAAGACGATTGACCCTTCATAATATTGCATGTGAACATTATTATGTGAATTCAACCGGTAGATATCAACATCTGACCACCATGAACACAATCATCTACCGGTTGGATTGGCGAGATAATTTTTTTTGAGCGACAAACTACAAAAAAAATCGATTGTTGTGCCAAACACACATTAGAAGATGTATGGGAATCTACTGATCACAACAGCCGTTGGAAGGCGACTTACGGTTTATACGCTGTGTGGTCAGAGCGATAGACGGATTCCAATGATATTTTGTCCACCCCCTCTCGCATGGATCGTTATTCCGTCGAAGATGAGGTTGCACATGTCAAACATCATACGCTACGGGTATCTGTATGCACAATATGGAATGTATTTGTCACCAGCTGATATCTAAGAGGGAGTATCAAATTGAAGGACCTTGGCATCGCAAGTCGATGATTGGGTAAACATTGCGAGGGCGCCAATTCAAAAGTAATTCAGGTGGAGCCGTTCATTGGCCAAGGACCCAAGATGGGCCCTTCTTGGGCCCAATCTCGGGCCAGATACCAATGACTTTACCCCGCGATGTTCGGCCCTGACAATGCACATAACAGGATGATCCGGTGTGATCATAGCGAGACTCATCTTGGATGCACGATCGGTCTTGCGCCCCCCCCCAGCCCGCGCCGCACCGTAGACATGATGTATAACATTGGGGGTTTTGGGCTTTCGTGGTCAAAGCGGCATAAAATGTTTTGGGTACTTCTGTGTTGTGCGCTGCATGGCGATCGGATAGTTTTCATCGTTCAGTAGTGGCGAAGAACATCCTCACGCACACTCGTCATGTGCAACAACGGTTTATGCTATTCGCAGAATGTGCGCTGTGCACGTTTTATATTTATGTAAAAATAGCTGTATCTATAGTGTACTAGGGTGTATCGCGAGTCAGACGAGAGACAGACGTGTCAGAATGACGAGTGACAGCACCGATGACAGTCACCAGTATGACCGAGAGGTATGACGAGGGTGACTGACAGCTTGTGACTTTTTGAACATCTGCAACCACAGCAGATCAGGTTGAGAGAAGAGTGGTGGGAAACCATTCCAGAAATGGGGGGAACCATTTTATATTCAAACAGCCACACAGAACTGGAGGGAAACCAGGAGAGCCCCAGTTCTTGCCACGTCATCCGATCTATGACTATTCAGCAAATCAGAGCAGAGATCGTTGTATGACTGGCAGCTGCAGCCCAAGGGCTAAATGACAAGACAGGTCATAGGATATGTGAACATGAAGTGACTGAGCACTGTGACTGTCGAATTCGGATGAGATCTGAGGGAATTCGAGTCGACATGTTACTACTTAAAGAGCTGAACAAGCTCTCATGTCAGTTTTTGAATTAGTTACACATTGGCACTAACCTCTGGTGTCTTGTAACTTCAAACAGTGAAAGTTCACCTAAAATATACGAAATATCCGACAGTATACAAAGTCTTCCGATATCACCCTATGGTCCCAGTACCATATTACTTGTAAGTGTTACTTGCATACTTGTGAGACTGGTTCAGTCCTCACAACCGAACAACTGGTATCAGCGTGGTCGTGGGTCACGACTGTCGTTGGTACTTGCGTTCTACAACCCACTGTACCAACACAATTTCTACTAGCAATTTCCGCCTTTGGGCGACGGAATCGTGCCCTGCTCAACAGCACGACTTGTTCTCTTGAGAACACCACATATCTGCATAATTATATCGACTCTGTTTCCGCATAATGACGACTTCACGACTTCAAAAATTGCCTCATACCAGCGTGTGAATTTCTCCGGCGACCTTTCCGCAGAATCCTTCGCGTAACGGTGGAATTTTAGTTTGAATCGACAAATTTTCGCCGGAAAAGTCTTGGCAGTTTTTGTAACAACAGCAATCGTACGACAGTATCTGGACGACGAGCTCAGCACCGTATTTTGGTGCCTTTCTTCTCGTACGGTGATCTTCCTGCGCAATTTGTCCCTTGGTGGCGAATTCGTACGGAAATTAACGACTACTGACGCCTCTTCCTTGCTGCCGTTTCCGTGCGCAAGGCTGGAAGCGTAATCGACAGCAGCAGCGTTTTGTTACGGAAGAAATCTTCTTTTCCAGACAACCTTTCCGCAACATTTATTTTTGCCGGCTGTTTGTACCGGTGATTAATCATATTTTAGCCGAAATTATCGCCGGAACGCGTCTGCTGCGACAGTACCGTAATGATGATGAGCGGCAATTCGGATGACTACGGAACATATCAGCCTGTCACTGGTGCGAGCGTTTCTCCGCGGCCAGTGACGTCTTTTGGGCCAGCAGTTTCGGAATTGGGCGCCCACTTCGGGATCCCGCCGCCCGTCGTACCACAAACAGCTGGTTTTCCGCTGTTCCAGTACGACTGCAATGGACAATTTGCTGCGCAGCCCCCAGGAGCTGTTTTCGACGCGGGATTAATGATGACGCCGCAGCAGCAGAGTTTTCAACAGCAGCAATTTGTGAGCCAGCCGCAATTGCAACCGCAGACGCCGCAGCAGCAGATTTTTCAGCAGCAGCAATTTGTGAGCCAGCCGCAATTGCAGCTGCAAACGTCGCAGCAGCTGGAATTTCAGCAGCAAGTGCAGCAGCAGTTCGTGCACCACCAGCAGCAACTGGAATTACAGCGACAATTGCTTTGGCAACAGCAGCAACCGCACCAGCACCAACTGCAGCCGAGATCGCTGTGGCAAACGCAGGTGCCAGCTGCCCCCGTTGCAATGGGACCCGTATCACCGGTTCCCTTCGGTGCCCTCACACCTGAGCCGGTGCAGCCTTCCTCTGTACCTGCTTTCCTTGCTGTACCTGGACAGGCGCCCTTGCAACCGGCCCTTGTCAACCCTGCAGGATCTACCAGCCCTGAGGGGGGAACCGACACTAGTAGGACCCTTGCTGCCGGTTTCACAGCTCAGCGCTGGTTCCTGCGCGGTGTCTCCTGCAGTGTTCTTTACTAACGCCACGCAGAGCGGTGCTCCTGACCCAGCGATTTTGTCTGCGTTATTGGCCTCGGAACCTGCACCTGTCACTTCTTGCCCGACGATGGGGGATCGGGTCCCCATGGCAACAGGGGCCGCCGAAGGCCCTGGCCAATTTTCTGCGACATCAGCGACAGGGGCCAGCGTAACGGTGTCTTGCCCGACGATGGGGGATCGGGTCCCCATGGCAACAGGGGCCGCCGGAGGCCCTGGCCAATTTTCTGCGACGTCAGTGACAGGGGCCAGCGCAGCGGTGTCTTGCCCGACGATGGGGGATCGGGTCCCCATGGCAACAAGGGCCGCCGGAGGCCCTGGCCAATTTTCTGCGACGTCAGTGACAGGGGCCAGCGCAGCAGTGTCTTGCCCGACGATGGGGGATCGGGTCCCCATGGCAACAGGGGCCGCCGGAGGCCCTGGCCAAAATTCTGCGACACCAGCGACAGGGGCCAGCGAAGCGGT
>LGRX02001849.1:0-23299 GCA_001247695.2 Cymbomonas tetramitiformis | reverse complement strand
GGGGGCAGGTATGTGGACCATGGAGGATTTCCTGAATTTCGTGGTATACTACTCACCTTTGGTGTTTGGCGATCTGCTGGTCCATTGGAACATGGACATGGAGGCTGCCTGGCAACACCTGCGGCGGGCGGTGTTGCATTACACGCGAGGGATGGTAACAGCAGATAGCCCCCTCACGGAGACGGAGGTACGGCGGGCGCGGGAGGTGGCAAAGAAGCATTTGTGGGAGCACGCCGCGATCATGGAAGATAAGGGCCCGGCGAAGATGCTTACATTCAACATGCGTCTGGCGGTGGTGCACCTGTTCCGGCAAGAATACTATCTAGGGGATGTGGGTGCGGCCATGGAGTTCTGGGTGGAACGAGGTATTCAGCGGGCGAAAGGAATCGTGAAAGACTCTCACGTCAAGAACAAGCCTGTGGAGGCCATCATGAATGGGACGTGCGAGAAGCTCGCACTGGAGGCATATTTAAGCTTGCATCCAACAATGCGCTCCCTACCGGAGTTAGCCAACGAGCTTTACCCCGGCCAAGCAGCGGTCTCGGTTGGGCTTGTGGACCCAGCCGCGGAGGCTAAGACATCTCCTTGCTATTTCATGGGTACCGGCAGGCGCGTAGCTCACGACGCACCCGTCCTCGCAAGCTGCTTAGCACAACTGCAGCATTTGGTTGGCATGCTGCATCCCCGGCAGCAGGGCGCACAGCCATTATGCACGTGCGATATCATTGTGTACTTGAGGATGTCCCTGAATCTGGAAAAATTCACGTCGTCCTTGTACACGAGGGCGGAGAAGCGAGTCTCCTACCACGTTTCCATCTCGGACACTGGCTTCGGGAACTTGCTCCCGACTGGTCTGGACTCCCTATCAGAATTCCCATATGCGAAGGTCCTTGCATACTACCTGGTGATAGATACCGAGAGCCAGCATACGGTGTGCCGTTTGGCCAGTTTGCAAGCGTACCGTCAGGTAGAAGATGCATATATGGAGAACCAAGAAATCACTGTGCTCGCCAGAAATGATTACGTAGAGCTGCTACTGCCATGCGCGCTCATCGGAACGAAGGCATTATTCGTTGAAACAAAGAATAAAGACACGGGCGACAACCTCTACCATGCGGTGCACCTGTTGCGTGAGATCCAAGGCATTCATTGATCCCCTTCCGCGCTTCGTTCAGGTAATAAGAATGTGAACTTTCCTGTGGTGTCGTACGTGCCGTTTTCTCATAGGCTGCTCGAAAAAAATCACAAGCGGCAAGGGGTGTAAGTTACTGAGAATCTGGGGTGGGATGCGCAGCTTCCAGGCCTTCTCTCAACTGCAACAGCGAGCAGTCCCCGACGTCCCCAACGGTGCTGCAGATCTGTCTACGGCAGCAGAATCATTCGCCTGTCACTCTGCACGTGTATGTCACCAAGCCACGTGGGTTATACTAGATAGGTAGATAGATAGATAGATAGATAACTGGAAGCTGGATGGAATGGGTAGCATCACATAGTAGTGTACGTACCCAGCTGCTGACTGCTTGATTGAAGGGTTTTAGGGTTTAAGGGTTTAGACCCTAAATATGGAACCAGTCATCACAATGTTGCATTTGTAAATATCTGTGCGATGGGAAGCATTGTCCTGCCTACACGTGTCTTCTTAACAGCCAATTACGTGCATGCATGTGTATACAATCTTTAAATATCCAGCATATAGCTTTCTTACACGTGTGCATATCTCCTACATTCCAGCCAATCACGTGCTTACATTTGGATAAGATTCTTCAGTTTTCTTAAGTTATCCTTGAGCCATGTGGACAATATCCTCCTACCAAGAAGCTTCCACGTACTTACATTTTCTTAAGTTCTCTTAAGTATAATTCTTAAGTATACTGTCGGCCAATAGCTAATTACCCCGATTTAAATATGCATAGTGTGGGTTTATATCGAAAACTTAAGAAAACTTAAGAAAAACTTAAGAAAACTTAAGAAAACTTAAGAAAAACTTAAGAAAAACTTAAGAAAACTTAAGAAAACTTAAGAAAATACTTTCAGAAGTGCAATGCGAGTGCAGGTTGCAGATGGCACAGTCTACGACGCCAACTCTTGCATTCGGCCCAAGCTCACGGCGGAGACGCGGAAAGGAAGTTATGCCAAGCAGATGACTCTGCGAGTGATGCCCTTATCCCTGGGTGTGGACGTGGTGCTGGGGGGTGACTGGTTACGAGCACAGCGGCGGATCACCTTTGACTATGCACAGTATGGGAGTGTGCGGTTTGGCCATGGGTCACAGAAGGTAGTCATTGTTGCGGGGTGCAATCCGGGGTCCTCGAACTCGGAGAGGGGCCAGCTAATCAGCACCAAGCAAGCTAGGAATGACTTGCGAGCACTGAAGAACAGCGGGCAGGAGGCCTACATCATGTACTTGGCGCCTGACGGGACCTTCAAGACGGAAGCCTCCGACGACCCCAACTCTCCTTGGAAGCAGCTGCTGCCTTGTCGGAGACCTCCTCCTCTTCATCATCGGAGTGTGACGTCGCCAGCCTGAGGGGGGGGGAGGAGACCTCATGCGAGGAATACGGGGACAGCGATGGCACGGAAGCAAGCATGGCAACTCTGTCTGGCTTCGGACACTAGCTCCTCAGACTCGGAGGATCTCGACGCGGACGACGCAGCTCAGGAGCTAGTCTGCGCGGTGCGCCCGGTAACGTGCCCCACTTCTGCCACTCCGGCAGTGCTAGACTGGGGACCATACCCCGTACGAGCTCGCGATGGGAGGCTTTTCAGATGTTGCCCCGAGAGCGCAGGGAAAACGCTGCGCACGATCACGCAGAAGGGTTGGTGAACAAGGCTACAATTCAAGCAATTGCAATATCTTTATGGCAGGAAAGATTGACCAGTAAATTAACAGGTTGAGCAACAGCTCCTCCAAATAGTTACTTCAAGTTAGAACAGCCTCCAAATGGGCAATATTCATGTCTTATACTTTCAAGGCGCGCAATTCATATCTCTAATCGATCTGTCCCATGTCGGCTGGCATATCATCATCTGCCACCTATACAAATCCTAATCAGAGAATCTGCATTTGGACAATCCTAATCAAGACAGTTGATTTCATTGTCCCTTGCTGATCTTTGCCTTCTTCCTACGAGGAGCCACGTCCAGCACTTCTTCTTCATCACTGTCACTGCTCATGGTGCATTTCAAATGAGTGATATAATCATGTGTCCAACATCTCGGATATTTCCTAGATTGCCTCTTCGTCTCTTCAGACACCCCAGCCTTATTCTCAACCATTGAAGTCAATCCAGTATCCGACCCATATGGTTTCTTTGGTGGTACATGAACAGTTTCCACCACAGAGGCTGGGGCATCCTCAGATATGGCCTCAGACTTCTGCTCGGTAATAGGCTGATCATCGGGCTGAACAGGTGAGGTCGGGGAGGTGCCCTTTGGTACCCAGTGAAGTTCACCCTTCTCATCCATGATCAATTGCAGTCCCAGTCTCTTCAACCTTCGAGCTTCAGCTTGTTCTTCAGCATCGTCAGCTACCAAGTCATCGAACTCGCTGACGTCATCCTCGGTGTCATCATATTCAGGCGAAGTTGGCTCCCATTTCGGACTGGCAGTGTCCATGTCATATATGACACCCGCGTCATCTTTGTCATCCGAATCTGGTAGCTTCTCCTTACTGTTAGTGACACCTGCGTCATCATTGTCATCAGAATCTGGTAACTTCTCCTTACTCCAGGACACAGCGCCTGTACCCGAATCTTCACTGTTCGTAGGCGCTGAGTGTATAGGCTTACGCCCCTTGTAGGGAATTCCACGATATTCGTCATCGTCAATCACAATCGTCGGATTCCAGTACGCGATCCCAACGCGGCTGATCGGTAATGAGAATGGCGCTACCGGCGCCTTCAACTGAGTGGCGTCTTCTAGAAACCAGCCGCCGCCCCTATTACGCTCCCAGCGGCGTAGCGCACCAGAAGGGTGTACGATAATATGCTGCCAGCTATAATCAAGTCCAGGCTTTCGCTCCCCATAGTACGAAGTCAATGGCTCGGGAGTCCCCTTCCGAGCCCATTGCCATCTCACTGCCCCAGTATGCATAAATACAATATGCCAATCGAATGGCTTGGCCGGGCTATTGTTCCCTGGCACAACTCCTCCCCTCTTAGCTTGTTAGTACAAAGAGATGATAACTCAGAGTCATTTGTACAGCAGCTAAGATCCAGACACAGATCAGCCATGCGTATGGATGCGTGATATGCTTTTCTGATCGAACAGGTGCTCGAAGAGTTGACGAAGCAATCCAGCGGGCAGAGGGTATACAGCAGTGGAAACTCCCGCTCCTTGTTGCCCTGGATGAGGTCCCAGTTGAGCAGTTTCCGGATGTGATCCCAGAGTCTGTTGGTGAAGACAAGGAGTATCCATCGTGCAGTACCGTAGATCCACTGGAGGAGGCGACTGCGTCCAGATGCAAGTAGGCTTGCGATAGCCAGTACCATACATACAGTAAGAGCAATACAACGGGGTAGGTAACCGGCGAACTACGGGTCGAAATCGCAGCGCAAAGGGAAACCTGCCCATCGGATTTTCCATAAACCAATGCTGGGGTTTGAGAAAGTCAAAAATTTGGAGCGTTCGGCGTACACAAGCATCAGCCTGTCGCAGTTGTCGCACCCCGGTGGTCTTAGCCTGACTGTATTCGGTGCACGGTGGACTAGCCCAGATGACGTCAAAGTAACCAGGCGCGTAACGCTTGAAGTCCCAGTCCTGAACCTTCTCAGCGTAGGTAGGTTGCCAGCGAGGATCATGATCGACGGTGACCACAGTGCTCTTCGGATAACATGACATGAAACTTCTCTCCACACTTCCTGTACCACTGAAAAGTACTAGTAGTCGCAACTCGCGTGTCGAGACCCCAGAGTCCAGAAGAGCTAGATGCGTCACAAAGGCGTCAGCGGAGCGACAGTATTGTTCCCAAGGTAGGCAGTTGTCCAGAGAAGTGAGTTTTCCTTCATCAGAAGTATCCAGGAAAGTTAGAGCTCCGGCGCGTTCCCGCCTTTGCTTCCGCTGCATTCTGACCTCCTGTAAGGCTTTTTCCCGGGCTTGTCCTTCTCGTGATAGTCTCAGTTGTTCGAACTCCGTGAGCTGTTCGAGTTCACCCCGTAGTTCAACGACTCACGGGTCTTCCAGGAGTCATGAGCATTAGAGTACCCAGTCCAGCGAACCAGAAATTCTTCTACTTCCTTGCCTCCTTTCATAGGTTTCACTCTTCGAGCCAGAATCTTAGACACATGGGTCTGGGATTGTCCATCCACGAGAACCTTGGCAGGAGTAGGTATTTGTCGACGCAGCGCAAAGGCTTCATCCGCAGTGCGGTATTCCTTGAGGCGATGCTGCGCAAAAACATCGTGGATACGCCATTTAGGGGGTAACTTGAGCCGGTAAGCCACCGGAGCACCTCTGTCAATTTCGGGTAGCTCTCGCTGCTGGTCACTGAAGAACCTCTCGGTGATGGGTAAGGGCCCGTGCCAGCGAGGTCCCAGCTTCCTGAAGGATTCGCGGTTCATGATATTTTCCGTGAGATGCTTGGCATCTACCCAGACCAAGTCTCCCAACTGAAAGGATTTGGCGGTGTGACGCTGGTCAAACTGATGTCGCTGGCGTTGCTGTGCCAGTTCTAGCTTAGTGCGGGCGTCCTCTAGTTGAGCCGCGAATTTACTAGCCATCTCGTGTGCCGTACCTTCTCCACCCTTACGCTTGGAGTGTTGTCCAGCAGCCGCTTGCAGGAACAAGTCCAGTTGCGACATAGGCGAGTGCCCCAAGACCAACTCAAACGGGGTAAAGCCGGTTACATCGCTCCGCGTATCGTTTATGGCGAACTCTACGTTGGCACACCACAAATCCCAGTCCTCTGGATTGCTGCCTAGTAGTGCCCCTGTACACATTTGATATACCTGTAATATACCAGATACGTATTGCGGACATATTGTAAGTATTATGCAATATGTGAGCAGCAGGGGGGTCTTACCCCTTTACCCCATGCAGTCATGTGTTGCATAATTCACTCTGATTGTAGACATATTGCACATGTACTAAAGATATTCTGCATGAGGGAATGTTTCAATATGTGTTCAACACATATATTGCAAACGTGTTGAATGATTCATCTGATTGTAGACATATTGCACATGTATTGAACGATTCCTTATGCGTGAATGTTTCAACATGTGTTCAACACATGTTCAATACGTGTGTTGCAGGCGGTTGCAGACATATTGAACACCCCTCCAATCGTTTTGCCTTATTTCAATACATCGGGGCCCCAATTCAAAAAGCCCCCAGAACCGACTTCTGCGATACGCGTCCAAATGCCGTGAAAACTTGTCCCCATAACGCTAGACCCTTCCTTAGATGATACCAAGTGCTAGTGGGTGAGTCTGGCACCATTTGGGTGCCCATGCTAGCATACTCATTTTCGCTGTGTCCAGGCTGATCGCGGTTCAATAGTTTGGCCAATATGTTACACGTGTATTGGAATATCCAGATATTAGCATACCGTCTTCAATATGCCTCCAATATGCCTCCAATACGTGTTCAACACGTGTATTGAACCCGTCTAGAAACGTAGGGAGCAACAGGTGATGACCCAGCGTCTCCCTTGGATGCAGAAGCCGTTCTGTCAGAGACACCCCCAGCACAGCCGCCTGCAACAGTAGCTCAGAAGCCAGCAGCAGAGCAGCAGCAGCCATCAGCAGCAGCGCAGCAACCAGCAGCACAACCGCCAGCGACAGTAGAGCGGCAGCAATCAAGTCCAAGGATCCGACCCGGAGGACCGCTGGTGGACAAGCAGGATTGGAAGTTGATCTCCTCGGAGTTCGCTAGGCTGCAGAGCAAGTACTCTCGAGCACTGGGAGGACCGTTCCAGGTGGATGCGTGCTGTGACGCTATGGGCCAGAATCGACAGGTGAGCACATTCTGGACTGATTGCTTGAACGAGCAGTGGAGGGGCCGTATCGTCTGGTGCAACCCCCCCTTCTCAGACCCCAACGTGAGCATTGAGGACATTCTGCGACACTACGCATCTGAGGCGAAGCAGGACCCGTGTCACACAGCCGCCTTGTTCTTATTGCCCGACTTCCCTCAGGCGAATTGGCGACCGTTGCTACGCGAGTTTGGCTTGGAGATCGTGGAGGTCATTCCAAGGGTGAACGAGCATGGTGAGCCCAACAGACTGTTTACCTCACCTGGAGAGGAGAGGGGTCACCGCTCGGCTCTGTCTGCAGGAACTGCCAGTCCCATGGCCAGTGCTAGTAGTGATAGCCAGGCCACAGAAGCCACCCAGCAAGCTGGCCCCACGTGAGAGACCCACAGCGCAACCAGCAGTCACGCTCTCCGGAGCAGCAGCAAAGGTCAGAGACAAGTCGGGGACAGTGGAGCCAGGGGTGTTCTTGCGGGCGCTGAGAGCTGAGCACAGACGCGGCGAATATCTCAGGACCCTGAAGCAGGAGCTGCTAAACACCCAGCATCATCGCACAGAGCATTTCCGGCTGGTAAGCGACATCATCTGGAGAGTGGCTGAAGGGCGCTATCAGGTGGTACTGGCGCCGGACTCGCCCTTGCGGGAGCTAGTGTTGAGAGAAGCTCACGAGGCACCGTCCGCAGGCCACACCGGCAGGGACAAGACGCTGGAGCGGGTCCGAAGACGTTTCTGGTGGCCGCGAATGGACCTAGATATAGCGGAATGGGTAAAGACGTGCGTGACGTGCCAGCAGACCCAGCCGCGGCAGGGGTATCCCATGGGACTGTTGCAACCGCATCGAGTGCCAAGCAGACTCTGGGAGGTTGTCAGCATCGACTTCGTAACCGGGCTTCCGATGACTCAGCGAGGAGTGAACGCCTTCACTACTTTCACCTGTAAGCTGAGCAAAATGGTACATGTGGTGCCGATGACCTACAACGACAGCTCTGCAGAAGTGGTGGTAAGATTGTTCATGGACGCAGTATGGCGATTGCACGGAGCTCCAATGAAGATAGTGTGTGACCGAGACCCCCGCTTTCGCGACGCCATGACTCAGGAGTTCATGCGACTGATGGGCGTCAAGGTAGCTAGCACCACTCCCTATCACCCTCAGAGCGACGGGCAAGCGGAACGCAGCAATCACACCGTGGAGCGCATGCTGCGCTGCTACGTTGCTGAGAACCAAGAGGACTGGGACCTCTGGGTGACACCTGTGGAGTACGCGATCAATGACTCCACGTCAGCGGCGACTGGATTCTCTCCCTTTGAGTTGGTGTACGGACACGCTCCCGCAACACAGCTGGACTTCTTCATGGACGCAGCCTTGGAAGGCGGGTCAAGACGAGGAAAAGGTGGGCGAGTAGCGGCGGACAAGAGAGGGACTGCGCACGAGCTGGCCAAGCAGTTTGCGCGGCAACTACAGGCAGCGCGGGTGAACCTGCAGATGGCCCAGCAGCGCATGATGGAGCAGTTTGACGCACGACACCGACTGCAGCACATTAAGGTGAATGATCAGGTATGGGTGGATGGCCAGCACCTGACTCTGCCTGGAGATCGGGGGATGAAGCCGAAGCTGCGCAAGCTCAGGCACGGCCCCCTACGTGTAATAGAATGTCTGTACATCGACAGGCAGCAAGAGCTGCCAGAGCAGGACCGTGGAGCTCCGTCAGCATACAGGTTAGAGCTACCCGTGCATTGGAAGGTGCACGACGTGTTCACAGCGGATCGGCTCACCCCAGTTCAGTCGGGAGCTAAGCACTTCGTGAGCAGGCAAGAGGAAATGGCACCGCCACCGGTCTTGGTAGAGGGTCAGAGGGAGCGTGAGGTGGAACGCATCATCAGCACTCGCTTCAGGAAGCTAGGTGGGAAGGCTGGCGGGACAGTGCAGGAGTGGCTAACTAAATGGAAAGGGCTGCCGCATAGTCACAGCCAGTGGCGAACCAGAGAGGACTTGGAAGGGCGAGGGGGCAGGCTGGAACCACTGCGAGTCTTCGAAGCTGAGGAGGAAAGGTTGAAGAAGGCTCCAGAGAAAAGGCGAAGGGAGACTCACAAGGGTCAGGAGGAGCAGCGGGCACAGTTGATGGCAATGAGACCTCCAACCCCGACAGTCCACAGCAGTAGCCAGAGCCGAGCTTACCAGCCTCACCTCTCGAGAGTGCAGCACCCAATCAGAATTTTGGTGTTGTTCTGCGGTACCGGCTCAGTGGAGCAGCAGTTCCAACGTCAGTTCAGGGACCGCGAGGTACTAACAGTGGACATCCTACCAAAGTGGCAAGCCACGTGCACGGAGGACATCCTTCACTGGAACTACAAGCTCTAGGTGCTCTACCCACGACATCATTTCGACGTCATCTGGGCCAGCCCTCCCTGCAAGGAGTACAGCAAGGCGAAGACCAGGGCTCGTCATGAATACTATGATTACACTTGATTAGTTGGGTCCTGTGATTAATCAAGACTTGATTAGTACCCTGCCGTGGCTAATCAAGACTTGATTAGTACCCTGCCGATGCTAATCAAGACTTGATTAGTACCCTGCCGGGTCTAATCAAGACTTGATTAGTTTAATCATGGTTTTCGGATATTTTCCTACCCTATTTGCGGTTAGTATATAGCCGCAGGAAATGGGTACCAGATTTTGGGTTTTACAAATCCTATCACAACAAACAATATATCATTGTGTTCGTCTATGAATGAGCTGTATGTATGCAAAGTTTCGGCCGGAAAGACCTCGTGAATCAAAAGTTATTCACGGTCGAGAAACCCTATTATTTGCGGTTAGTATATAGCCGCAAGAAATGGGTATCAGATTTTGGGTTTCACTAATCCTATCACAACAAGCAATATATCATTGTATTCGTCAATGGATGAGCTGTATGTATGCAAAGTTTCGGCCGGAAAGACCTCGTGACTCAAAAGTTATTCACGGTCGAGAAACCCTATTATTTGCGGTGAGATGTTATAATGCGGAAATCCATCCGTGTTTTTTAATGCGCATATACTTGATATATTGATATATAGCACAGCGGACGGAACCCAAAACGTCGTCTAAATAGAATATAAATGGTGTCCACCGTATTTCTCGAATCAAATTGCAAGATTCGCAATACATCACAAGATTCGCGATGATCAATATTTACCACAGCAGCGAGGCTGATATACATGCATGCAGCACAACATGGTGTGGTATTCAGCAAAATTCAACAAGAGAAGACTGATGACAAAATAGTTAAATACTCAAAGATGTGTGTTGTACCTCAGGATCAAGGATCATAGAACTCTACATCTCTTCTGAATCCGAACCGAATAACTGGGATTGGATGGAAGTAACCGAATAATACTTGTAGACTTCAGCAAACGGAAATGCCAGGTTCGGAAAGTCGGGATGGCGAGGGGGACGTTTCTCATCATGCACTGTGAGGGGTACCAAAGCGGATTCCGCACGTGGTGCTTGCTCTTCAGTAGACAAAGGGAATGTCGCATAGAAATACTGTAAGAATGGGAGTGGATATTTAATCCAAAATATTTCGCCACTAGAATCGCCTTCCTCAAGGCTGCCGGTCCCAGTCGGACCCATCTCCTGCAATTGAAAAGCCTGGGAAGGAGCTGCCTCGCCTGAAACCTTTTGCGAAAGCGAGAATTCGCGTATGGTACACAAAAAAATAGTTTCCTTCTCGCTCTCTGACATGCGCCCGGAAGCTAGCGTCCAAAAGGACCCTGGGATCTGAATTTGTTTCCCTATGTGCTCAAGCGGCTTTTTCAAAGCCGGATACTGCTTCATATGTAGGGTTTGCTGGCTGTTAGAAACGGGTTTTTTCTTGCTCTGACCCATTCTGCGGTGTGTGCGTGCGTGCTTAACGAAGTACTGTATGCGTGGCGAACTGTCCTAGAAATCTGAGAGAACACACGGGCGATTGTGGAGCCTCACAAAACCGAATAGAAAACGAAGGAAATAGACTGACTGCGTCAGACTCGCTAGACTCGCTGTCTCGACGGTCAGAGGCCACATATGTCATATCGCCACTTTTGTCATGATTAAAAAATCACGACTTGATTAGTACCCTGCCGTGGCTAATCAAGACTTGATTAGTACCCTGTCGGGTCTAATCAAGACTTGATTAGTACCCTGTTGGGTTTAATCAAGACTTGATTAGTACCAAAAAACGTCTAATCATGAAAGTAATCATGATTACGAGTGTATTCATGACGAGCCCTGGCGAAGACACTGGGGGCTCCAGATCTGAAGCTGGCGGACAGGCGCGTGCGGCGTACCAGGGAGATCATTGAGTTTTACGATCCTGCGTATTTCTTCATAGAAAACCCCGCTGGCGACACGCTGCGAGGATTGCACACGCGCGCCGTAATGAAAGGTCTGCCAGAGCCGCTGTTGACCACCTATTGTAAGTATGGCACACCGTACATGAAGCCAACTCACATATGGACAAATGCAGCACCTTCGGTACCTTTGTTGCTGTGCACCCACACGACTCCCTGCCCTGCGCGAGCGATGCTAGGGAGGCACGAGAACACGGCCCAGGGGCGGGCATCTCCTCGGCCAACACCCGCGGCATGGGTTCAGCCCAAGCGGTATATGCAATACCTCGCGCGTTGCTGCACCACCTGTTTTGCGAGCTGAAGTTGAACGAGCGCATGAAGGAGGAAAGCGCGCTCGCGGTAATGAACCTCATTTCGACGCTGACAGCGAGGACTGACACGTGCGAGTTTCAAGATACCGAGGCTGGTCAGCCACGGGGCACAATGGCGGAAGACCCGTGATCTGGGGAAGTGCCGGGGTTGCCAAACCTGATGAGCGTTGGCAGCGTGAGACGGTGAGGCGCCTTGGCGAACCCGGATTGCGGAAGGGGACCCAGACCCAAGGACTGGGGGGACACGGACCCAAGGACCGTAGAGGGGGACCCGGACCCGAGGACTGGGGGGCACGGACCCAAGAACCGAGGGCTTAGCAGCCCGATCTTGTCGCAAAGTGCATGCTAGCCCCCCTGACTATGTACATAAGGGTACGCAGGACACCCTAGCGAGGACGTAGGCGCGCCGAAAAGGGGAGGAGAGTTGTACTAGGGTGTATCGCGAGTCAGACGAGAGACAGACGTGTCAGAATGACGAGTGACAGCACCGATGACAGTCACCAGTATGACCGAGAGGTATGACGAGGGTGACTGACAGCTTGTGACTTTTTGAACATCTGCAACCACAGCAGATCAGGTTGAGAGAAGAGTGGTGGGAAACCATTCCAGAAATGGGGGGAACCATTTTATATTCAAACAGCCACACAGAACTGGAGGGAAACCAGGAGAGCCCCAGTTCTTGCCACGTCATCAGATCTATGACTATTCAGCAAATCAGATCAGAGATCATTGTATGACTGGCAGCTGCAGCCCAAGGGCTAAATGACAAGACAGGTCATAGGATATGTGAACATGAAGTGACTGAGCACTGTGACTGTCGAATTCGGATGAGATCTGAGGGAATTCGAGTCGACATGTTACTACTTAAAGGGCTGAACAAGCTCTCATGTCAGTTTTTGAATTAGTTACACATGGGCACTAACCTCTGGTGTCTTGTAACTTCAAACAGTGAAAGTTCACCTAAAATATACGAAATATCCGACAGTATACAAAGTCTTCCGATATCACCCTATGGTCCCAGTACCATATTACTTGTAAGTGTTACTTGCATACTTGTGAGACTGGTTCAGTCCTCACAACCGAACATATAGACTGAGTGCTATTTTGAAGCAGGCCTGGGTCGTTAGATTAGGCAACTTCAAAGAGTAGACACGAAAGATGATGTTAAGCATACGATATACACCGCATTTGATAAAAGGTGCTGCAACGGTTTCCCTACATTGATGCATTAGGATAGTTTTCAAAAGATTATGGCATGTCTGGAATGCCACAATATCAACGAATCCAACGCGCATACTACCGTATATGGTATTTGCCCACGTGCATACTATAGTAATGCTCATAAATTAAGGGGCAACGAAAAGCGGGCGTGGTGTCGCCAAGACCGCCCGAACCTGTCGCTCGCGCATGCGCGCATGTCACCTCGGTCCCATAGAAGGTGTGGCAGTGCGCGAGGCAGCTCGGCTGCTCCCATAAGATGGTGAGTAGACCGGTTTCAATAAAGTGAGACATTCACTGGGTAGGGATTCTCAAGGGCTCAAGGTCTCAAGCAGCTCAAGTAGTCAAGTAGACTAGTGACACAATAGCGGTGTCACCTGCGACCAGACCGGCCCAGTGACCAGTTCTCCTTTTGCCTACCTCATGGACCCTGCGTTGATGAAGTGGGGCGCCCGAAAGTCGCGCGTTAAGGTGACTCCCGAATTTTTCCAAAACCGCCTTATTTTTAATTCTGAAAAATCGGAATTAATTTTACCCAATATGCGTCGAAATTGGGAAAATGCCGTGGAGGTCAGAATAGGGGTGTTTCTGGGGGGTGATCGATGCCTATCGACTAACCATTATATGTCCCCAATATTCCAATTCCAAATGCTACCTGGGGACGACTTTCTGATTTTTAAAAAAATCGGCATTCAGCCCCCTCGGCATAACCCCTTAAAAATGGGCATTTGTGCTTGACGCGTGGTCGGCGTGGCAGGCAGGCTTGGTCAGGCATGACTCGACCCCCTCCCTTGTGCGATTTGACTTTATACTCGTCATTGGTATACATCCTGCACGATTCTGATTTCGTGGCAGCCGCATGTAAGCAAGATCCGTGTGGGTAGGGGGTACATTTTCGAAAAGTGTGTTCGAAATCGCAAAAAGTGCCCCTTAATTTATGAGCAGGACTATACATTGAAATCATTTGCATACGCGCATACTACCATATATGGCCTTGTACGCCCCGTCGCGCCGGGACACGCGTCGTGATCATCACGGTCTGATTTAATAATCGGATGCCTCTGTTGCTTGGCACAAAGCACACAATGCGTGGTGGTAAGCCAGAGTGAATACTATAAGCACGATTTAACCTAGCTGGAAAAAGTGCATGTCGGCGGCTACCTTGCAACCGCCGAGAAATCAGGGATTTGGCCTAAAAGACAAGGGATTTGGCCCGAAGGGCCTGAAAGGCCCTGCGCAAGGGCGATTTAAGGGCCCGTAGGGCCGTTGCGGGACGGAGACTTTAAGGGCCCGGAGGGCCTAGTAAGGTAATTTCACGGGTGTAAACTGTAAAGTGATTTCAAGGGCCAAGGCAGCTTGAGACAAGTTTACAAGTGGGCCGTTTCAGCTGGGAACCTGACATTACCCGCATTTGAGATCATCTGGGAACACCATCAAATCCTAGTTCAACGCTTGGTGACTGCTTTCAGGGAGGGAGGCCAAATTTATCCCAGCACATGGCTCCATGCGAGTGGCACTGCAATGATGGCACATATCTTGACGTCACCCAGCTTTTATACGGATGTTCATGACTGGATGTATTTATTTGAGCATTGTGCTTTGAAAACGCAGAACGAGGCGGTGGTGGAGAGCCACGGATCGTGCATTGATAAGCATTCAGCAAGCGAGAGACACTTAACTCAGGATGGTCTCATAATGGCGAGTGTGGTGCATTGGAACGCACCAGCTCCCCATCGCTCAGATAACTTTGTGCGGGAAGCCCTGAATCATCATTTTGGTGGACCGAAGTGGCATTTCACAACCTCAGATTACCGTGCTAAGGTTCACACCGTGTCAGAAGTTATTGACCGACTTTTGAAGGAAGATGGCAAATTCTCATTTATGGAGCGAAACAATGTACCTCATGCTGATTTCTTGGTATCTTATATTTTATTGATGATGATACTCGTATTTGATATGAAAGAGAATATTCCTTACTTGTAGTGATTGTTAAGTTTCCTATTAAGAATTGAGGGATTTTTTTGGAAGGAATATTCTTTTTTTCAAAAATGTCTCCTGCGGCAGGCATTTTCAGTAAATGGCCACTGCCCGCAGCGGCCGACATTTGCACTTTTTCCAACTAGCCGATTTAACAATCGGATGCCTATGTTGCATCGCGGGCAACTAGAAATATTTGTTCGACTTAACGCAAACCCTTCAAATGACAAAATTCAACGGTCCCCATGTATAACACGTCAGTATATAACGCACGAGAACCCATATGCAGATTCCATGGCTTGCGCTTCAAAGAGACATAGATCTACCAGCTTTGAGCTTAGCTTGCAGTCGCGACTGCAAACTGAGCTGATGCGGCCACGAGTTGGCCCAATCAAGAGCTCCAAATATCGGTATTCGTGTTAGGAATACAGATATTTCAGTTACGAACGTGGAAAAACTTACTTGCGTAATGATTTTCAATTAACAACCGCCGGGGGTATGCGTGCGAGAAGCGCTTTTCACATACTTAAGCGCTTCACAGGCGGAAAATATTGCACCTCCGGCCGAGCGACAGCCGAACGGCAGCCCTACTTTCCGACAGCGACACGCATGTGCCTGCACCCGTCCGGATGGCGTATGTCTCATGCACAGAAAAGTTATTCCCCCGAATGCAAAAGTCCCCTATTCCCCGAGCGACTACTTTTCTAGTCCCAAATAAATACCCACCCCTAAGCAACCACCACGTAATTGCCAGAAGTGGCGCGAAGAGTCCTCGGTTTGGGACAGCCACTGCCGCGCCGTACAACTAATGGGCAACCGCAACCATGGTAGCCGTGATGCATGCATATCTGCCGCATATCTTCGGCGCACGGGAACACGCACAGCTCTTGCGTTAGTTTATTACAATATAACAAGACATTATTAAACGATTTCGGCGATAACTCTATCCGAATTTCACTGTTTTTCAACTGAGGTAGCGAGTGGGAATAGGATTATTTCGATGAGAAATCGGTCGACGGAGCTGCAACCTATATCGCCAATAGTACCTCACTAATGCACCTTAAAAGTACGTGAAGCCAAATGCATTCTGAGACAATTTTGCACAATGCGTGGTGGCAAGCCAGAGCGAATACTAGAATCTTCATTTTGACATACGCGGAATCGAACTATCGTACTCCCGGATTCTGATTCGGTGATTTACTGCACATAACTTGAAAAAAACAAGAGATGTCACGATTGTTTCCGATAGGGAGCTCGTCATATTCGCTTTATGACGGCTGACCGGCACAACAATTAACCGGTTAGTGTAAAGTCTAGACGGGTCATGGCAAATTTTGGTAAAAGTTGATAAATTGATAACAAAAGTATAAATAATCATTCGATTAAAGAGTTGGGTTTAATGTGGAACGTAGGCAAATGCCATATATCGTGGAATGCGCGTAGGCAAACGATTTTAATGGTGATCTGCCCGTAGGCAAATGAAATTATTATGCGATAATCTGTAGACAGACCGTGAACAAGCTAGATAGTGCAGCGAGTGTTCTGTTCGATATACAACTGTATGCCAAACACAATACGGTACAAGTTCGCATAATAATTCTTCGGTGTTTTAGGAAGAACATGTTCCTTGCGCACGCGACATCCGTTCAGATTTTAGGAGTCTGGACGCGGCAGGTTAGAGGGGGTGATTGGGCATGCGTCGAGTCAGCGGCTCGACGCATGCCTAGCAAAGAAGCGTAATAAACTGCATGTGCACATCACACATACCGCATATGCATACTGGAAATATTACGAGCATCTGACGGCGTACTGTCACCTCTCGCGGAAACGCGGATGTCAACCGAGTCCGCGTTTCCGCTAGGAATACTTCCCTCATCCGGACGCTCGCTTGTAAGCGCAAGCGTGTGTGCGCATCGGATGAGGGAAGCGCCCTCATGTCTCCAACTCGAAGCCCACGCGCAAGATCACCCTTATGCTTCCTGAGCCTGACTGGGCCAATTGAGCCCCTCCGCAACTCGGCCCTGCCGGCAAACTGTTGTGGTGCATCTAAAGCCAGTTAACTTTGGCCCTAGAGCCACTTCTCCACCACCAAGCCCGCGCCCATGACCACTCCTATTGTGCCAGGGGCACGACGACAGATGCTCGGAGACATGTTTTTGATTGAACGTGCAAAGGTACACAATTCGGATTTTTATAATATACTGGATCAGGGCCAGATTGAGGTACAAACGATAATTCGGTTCCGAGTTCTGAAGGCTAAACACTTCTCAAGTGCTCTACTTATTCACTCGTCACTCAGGTTGCAGGGTCAACCACTCGAGAGCCGATGTCACACTTCGGCTCAACGTTCAGTTCCCGATCCGATCTCATTTCTAATTCCGATTCGTCATTCTCGATTCAGATGTTATGCCAACAGGCTGACACGATGACTGCCCCACAGTACTGTCATACTACTGTACTGTCATACTGTCATACTGTCATAGCGTCATACTGTCATACTGTCATAACCTTAATATCTGATATTCGATTTCATTGTCTTTTCAACCCCGATGCGAATCTGACCATTCTTCGAGGGTCTGACTGAGTTCCACGATGACACCCCCCACAGTACTGTCATACTACTATAGTGTCATACTGGCATACTGTCATAGTGTCATAGTGTCATACTGTCATACCCCGGACATCTGGTATTCATTCTCATCGTGATTTCAAGCCCAATCTCACTGTCATCGTGCCAATCCCAGATTACCCCCGATGACACACATACGGACGCATAGACATATCGGCTCACGCTGTGCCTCCGGGCACAACTCTCCCCCCCTTAGGAGTGGTCTACCTCCTGGGATCACTCCGCTAAGGTACCCATCTAAGTTCCAGTTCTTAGGTTCTCTGGTTCCTTGCTGTTTCCAGTTCTTAGGTTCTCTGGTTCCTCTTCGAGCATAGTTCGCCTGCCGCTACCAGGGCACCACTTTCAAGAAGAAGGGTGCCACTTGGAATCTAAAGCGGGTCTTCAGTGTCGCGGAGGCGTAAATGTCGGAAAAGTTGTCGTAGCAGGAGTGCTGGCACGGGGTATACACTCGCAGATCGACCTGCTCCAGTCTGCTGCGGGTGAGGTCCAAGCTGAGCAGTCTCTGGGTGAGCACCGGTTGCCCATCTGCACGCACACGGTGTTGAAGTAGTACAGCGTAGCAGGGGCGAGGGTGGTGCTGAGTTCGTCCATATGCAGGTGGGTTTCATATACTGCGTACCATACATGCAGTAGGTACACACCAGCGGTGGGGGAAGCTGGCGCATCATAGGGCGAAGCCGTAGCGCGTTAGGGAAGCGACCTCTGGGGTTTTCCATGAACCAATGTTTTGGCTCTAGGTAGTCAATGATCTGCAATGCTCGTCGTACGATTTTGTCAGCCTGGGGAAGGTCAGGGGGTCCACCAGTGGTGCGCGCTTGACTGTACTGCCTGCAGGGGGGACTTGCCCAAATAACATCGAAGAATCCAGGCGGGTATTGCCTGTAGTCCCATTGCAGGATGTCACACACATGAGTGGGTTGCCAGATATGCCCGGAGTCGAGGGTCACCACTGAGGCGGAGGGGAAGCAATTTAGGAATTCCCTCTCTACTGAGCCAGTACCGCTGAAAAGTACGAGAATCCTGGGCGTGCGGGTTGTTTTTGTCTGTATTGCCAGCAGCTCTGTCACCAGTGCCAACGACCCATCTTCCACGCGCTCCTGGCGTTCCCACGGCAGGGGGATATCATCTTCCATCTGTTCGAGCTGGTCCAGTTCATATCGCAGGGATTGGTGATGAGGTGGGCCAGTGTCATTCCGGCTTGAGCGGAGTGGCGGCCACGCTGCTCGCGTCGCCGAGTGGCTTCGTCGCGGACTTGCGCTTCCATGTGCAGTCTCGCTTGCTCGAATTCACGAAGTTGTTGAAGTGGACTTCCACGTTCAAGTTTGTCACGCGTCCTCCATTGGTCGTGAGCTTTGGAGTAGCCAGTCCAGCGAACCTTCCACTCTTCCACCTCCTTTCCTCGAACAGACCGCACTCGACGTGCAAGGATACGCTCAACGTGTGCTTCCTTCTGACCGTCCACTACCACCTCTTCAGGTACTGCTAGGTGATCGCGTGCGGCAAAAGCATCTTGACCGCTGGTGTACGGTTTGAGGCGATGTTGAGCGAACACGTCGTGAATCCGCCAGTGAGGAGGGAGGCGTAGGCGGTAGGCTACTGGAGCTCCTCTGTCGGCCTCGGGCATGGTCATCTGTATATCGCTGAAGAAGCGTTCGGTCACAGGAACTGGTCCATGCCAGCGCTTGGTGAGTTTCCTACAGATGGAGCGATCCATCACCTTCTCCGTAAGGTGTTTCGCCTCTATCCAGACCAGATCTCCAACAGCATACTCCCGCTGCCCGTGCCTGCGATCAAACTGTTCGCGCTGTCGCTGTTGAGCCAGCTCCAACCGCTGCCTGGCGTCCCGCAGCTGCGACGAAAATTTCACAGCCACTTCGTGTGCGGTGCCTACTCCCCCAGTTCGTCGTCCAGCGGTGGACTGTGCGGCCTCCAGGAAAAGATCCACCTGCGACAGCGGCGAGAACCCGAACACCAGTTCAAACGGCGTGAAGCCAGTAGATTCACTCCTGGAGTCATTGATCGCGAACTCCACGTTAGTGGTGAACAGATCCCAGTCCTCCACATTGGCGTCAACAAAGGACCTGAGCATGTCCTCAATAACCCTGTTGCTGTGTTCTGCCTGGCCGTCAGACCGAGGGTTGTATGGCGTGGTACGAGCCACTTTCACACCCATCAGTCTCATGAGTTCCTGCCAGAAAGCATCTTGAAACCGCGGGTCACGATCAGAGACAATCTTCATAGGCGCGCCATGTAAGCGCCACACCGAGTCAAAGTAGATTCTGGCCACCACAGCTGCGGAGCTGTCGCCGAAGTTCATCGGCACAACGTGAACCATCTTCGTCAGCTTGCAGGTGAAGGCCACGAAAGCATCATTGCCCCTCTCCGATACCGGCAGGCCGGTGACGAAGTCCACCGCGACATCCTGCCATGGCCTGTTCGGGATGCTGTGAGGGTTTAGCAACCCATCCGGGTAAGTTCCCCGCGGCCTCACTGATTGGCACACTGCGCAGGATGCAACCCAGGTGCCCACATCTTCCGCGGCACCACGCCAATAGAAGCGTCGCAGCACCCTCTCCAGAGTCTTGTCTCGCCCAGTATGGCCTGAGGACAATGACTCATGAGCATGGCGAATCACTACTTCTCGAAGTGGAGAGTCCTCCCCCAGCACCAACTGATATCTCCCTGCTGCGGTCCTCCAAACCACTTCACCCACCAGCCTGAAGTCCTGTAGGCATTGGTGTGGTGCCGCCTTCACTTTCTCCCGCAGCGAACGAAGTGTCCCCTCCCGAGTGTACTCCGCTTTCAACGCACGCAGGAACTTTGAGTCCGACTGCTGGGAGGTTGCGTCTCTGAAGGCTGCTGCCTCACCTGTCCTTATCACAGCGGGGGCTGTTCGCGGGTGCTTCACGCGTGCCGGTTGTGGTTTGGCGGGAGGGGCGTGTACTATCAGAACAGGCCAACGAAGGTCGAAGGCCTTCCCATCTGGGTTCTCGAAGAACTGATTGGGCTCGCCCTTATCATCGTGAGTAGGGATGACCTCCACGATCTGCATATTGGCCTTTCTGAAAAGTTTGCGCCACGCGGGGAGCTTGGACTGATGATCTGGTAGAACGAAGACTGCTGAGGTGTTTTCTGGGTCTGCCTTCCATTCTGCGATATACTTGTTCAAAATCGCCTCCACTGTAATGTGCTTGGAGTTATATGGAGGGTTACACCAAACCCGAAGGCCCCTCCATTTCTCTGAAAGGCAGTCTGTCCAAAATCTATCCGCCTGTCTGTTGCGGCCGCCAAAGTCACAACAGGCGTCCACATCGAAGGGTCCAAACTTCTCGGCGTACTTCGAGGAGTACTCTGCTCGGACACGCCAATTCTGTGAGTCTTCGGGGGGAGTCTGCCGTTTTTGCGGGTGAAGGACCGGGGATGAAGCTGACTGCTGGGGCGCCTGCTGCGGGGGTGGTGAGCTCACTGGCACCTTCTCAGTGGGCGCCTCCGACCACACTGAGAAGGAATCGTGGTAGAATGTGGTAAACTGGTGTTAAAATGTGGTAAACTGGTGGTAAACGGCGGTAAGCCCCTATGTGGGGTGGTAATCAGGTGGTAAACGTTAAAATATTTATAAAAAAAAATAACTGACGGTAAATCATTGGTAATTTGCGGTAACATAGGTTGAAGCATGGTAAAAGCCTGGTAATTTCAGAACGGAGCGTGGTAAACGAGGATCTGGAATGGTGAATGGTCGTGGCCTAATGGTAAATGGATATAAAACTTCGCAATGTAGTATAAATATAGAGACGGAGCTGGTAAACCGTGGTAAACGAGGATCCTGAATGGTAGATGTGCAATTCTCTGGTCTGTGGCCAAGGTAGAATTGACAGGAGTGGAGCGACTGGCGAATGGCGGCCAGGTATGAACGCAGGCAGGGGTATACATCATCGTTCAGTAGATAGGTGGGATGCGTCACATACAGATCGTATCATACCTGTCTCGGCTAAACCAGTAGGGAGCCGAAAGGTAGCCGATTTTAGTGGCCACGCGCACCATAGCTGGTAAGAGATAGAGGTAACGTAGCCAAGAAACCAAGTTAGGTTCTTGAAGTTGAAGTTTTCAAAAAACAGTTAAACTGTAACAGTTTATTTTTTTTGTTTATTTAATTTAAGTAGCAGAAGGTCGAGAAAGAAAATGGCTGGTAAGTAGTTTTACTTTTTTCTTGAATCATGCGGGTGACAGAAAGCAGTTCTGTTGCAATGTATGCAGAACAGGTAGTTTACTTTTAAAAGCGAGTACTGTTACTTAAGAATGGAGAGTACCCGAACAGGAGCAACGAGCGCTGCTGAACAAGGTGCACCTAAACGGGCAAGGACGGCCACGGTTGGCAGCGAGGCAGGCCAGGCCGCACTCGCTCCAAAGGTTACGTGCCCCATGCTTGTCTCTTGTGGATGTGCATGTTGGATAGGTTCGTGGCTTAATTAGTTAACCGCTGTTCGACTGAAAGAGCGGACGGCTCCTGAAAGTTTCTGCGTAAATAGGTGGTCAGCGAATATGTGGATACACACAGCCGGTGACTGCGCCCTGGTGCGGAATCACGTGCTTAGGAAAAGTCACCGGCTGTGCGTATTCATTCAGGTATGCGGACTCCCCTGTTTTCCGGCATGCACGCTGTGGGATGCCACTGCTGTGGGAATATCCCATGGTTTCCGCAGTGGATTCAAACATGCTTTCGTGAACTGGTGCGCAGGCCTCCGAAGCTGCAACCGTGCAGGGAGGCGGCCTCCCCCCGGTCGCTGGAGGAGTGGTCGAGGAAAACCCGGTAAGACCGTGAACTTTTCCTTCCCCTCCCTTCCCGTACGGGATCCCGCCCGCCCGCCCTTCATCTAGTGAACGCAGCCGCCACTCCGCGGGTGCCTGGTCAGCAGCTTGTCGGGCGACTGTTCATCTGCGGTTGCGAATCAGCGGCCAAGGGGTGGACAGCGAGTCATGGGTGGGATTGTTTTTTTTCCCCGGCATATATCTTTGTGTATTTCTTTGTAGAAAGGTGCATAGGGTGCACGCAAGGAACATAGGACCCAGGGACAAAGGGTGCGGGGAGGCCGCTCCGCTCCGCGCCGAATCAGGCGCGTGGCGCGTGCGGCGCTCTCCCCGGCGCTGTGCCTTATCCTGCTTCATCTGCGGTTGCGAATCAGCGGCCAAAGGGTGAGCAGCGGCGCTGCAGGTCGTGGGTGGGGAGGGATGCGCGAGGGTGCGCGTACGGTAGATAGGTGCATAGTGTGCTCGCAAGGACCATAGGACCCAGGGACAAAGGGGGCGGGGAGGCTGCTCCGCTCCGCGCCGAATCAGGCGCGTGGCGCGTGCCGCGCTCTCCCCGGCGCTGTGCCTTATCCTGCTTCATCTGCGGTTGCGAATCAGAGGCCAAAGGGTGAGCAGCGGCGCTGCAGGTCGTGGGTGGGGAGGGATGCGCGAGGGTGTGTGTACGGTAGATAGGTGCATAGTGTGCACGCAAGGACCCAAGGACCCAGGGGCAAAGGGTGCGGGGAGGCCGCTCCGCTCCGCGCCGAATCAGGCGCGTGGCGCGTGCGGCGCTCTCCCCGGCGCTGTGCCTTATCCTGCTTCATCTGCGGTTGCGAATCAGCGGCCAAAGGGTGAGCAGCGGCGCTGCAGGTCGTGGGTGGGGAGGGATGCGCGAGGGTGCGCGTACGGTAGATAGGTGCATAGTGTGCTCGCAAGGACCATATGACCCAGGGACAAAGGGTGCGGGGAGGCTGCTCCGCTCCGCGCCGAATCAGGCGCGTGGCGCGTGCCGCGCTCTCCCCGGCGCTGTGCCTTATC